>PTEX01000075.1:1816802-1854210 GCA_003342815.1 Eudromia elegans
GCGGGGGCTCCGCGCGGGGCAGCGCGCATCGCTGAGGCGGCCGCGGCGGAGGCGGGAGGCAGCGCGCGGGCCGGCCCGATCCGGCCCAGCCCGGTTCGATCCGGTTCGGGGTGGCGCGGGCAGCTCCTCGCGTAGGCGCCTGTCAGTCGTTGCGCCTCCCTCAGCGCCGAGAGGAAGCGCGGGACGAGCCCATTTCGGTACTGCAGTTATTAGCCCCGCCGGGGCCCTCCTCTCCCCTCTTTCACCGCTTGCCCCGTCASAGGTTTATCCAGCCGGGCCGTGATGCTGCTTTAGCGTTCAAACGCTTGCCCAAATAGCGCCTGCGTACCTGCTGGTCCCGGGCTGTGTCCCTGTAGTGGTGCTYAAGTCAGCAAGGAAGATGTTATTCGTGATAAGCACTTAGATATTCATTCCTCTCCGTGTGCAGAGTGGGTGAGGGGAGTTCAGGTGGTTCCTAAGTTTTTTTGGCTTTGGCATAAGTAAGGAATAATTTATGCTTTATCCAAAGATCACATACAGCATTCCTTGTGCATTTTTTTACTACAGGCTTGGAATTGTAGGCAAAATGGAGAAGTGCAAGAGCAGGTAAGCAGTTACAAAGACGCTGCTTTGTTAAAGGACTTTTTAGTTCTATTGAACAGCCCTAATCAGAAAATGTACCTCTTGGAAAAAAAGAAAAACTTCCCCCCCCCAGCCCGTTTATCTTTTTATTACTCTAAAATACAGAAGAGCTTGAGATAATAGCCTGAGTTGTAATATATTTAGATACTTTCAATTGTGCAGCCACATTTTTTTTCTGTTATATAGTGACCAATTTTCGATATCCTTCACATGTTTTTATTTCTTATCTTTAGGACGGGGAATTGATCCTTCCTCACCCCTACTTTTCTTGCTTATTTCATGTAAATTCCTAAGGGTATGGGTTATTATCACTACATAGGTGTAAAATCTATCACATACAGTTCTCACTGATTTGAATAGTTTTTCTGAGTTATGTATATTGAAAAATCATTCCATTTAGACTTTAATACAAATTCATATGTGTTCCACCTGTGCTTTTTTTTTTTTACCATTTTATGTGATGTTGTAACTGTATGGTCAAGCTAAGTTTACCTTTAGAATAGAGCAGAAGATTTTGAAGGGAAACAGGCCTAGTGGAAATGTACTGGAAACTATTTTGCATAATTTAAAAACTGCATGAAATTCTTTTCTCCAGAAGTGCATGTTGGTGCCTCGGCTGCACTTCTTGACCTGCAATGAGTTCTTTTGTCTGCCAGATGAGGCTCTTCTATTTCAGAAAATATTCAAATAACTTTTTATAGGCGAACAAGAATTTCTCTCTGGCAAAACACAGGTCTTGTTTTCTCTCATTAGCTTTATTTTAGCTTCTTGCAGCTTGCCAGAACAAGCCAAAAATACTTTTTTTTTTCCTTTATGCTATGGGATTTTAACTTATAAGCCATTATTTTTTTTCTTTTTTTCTTTTTTTTTCCCACTTTTTTGAATGAGTGCTCAATTGAACTCCTGAAACCTATCAGTGTTGATTATTCCAATAACTGCAGGAGCAAGATTTCTTTTTTGACTGCAGCTGCATTTTATTCTAGCTCCGCTCAGGTGATTATTGGGATGAGATTTCAAGCAGTCTCTTCTGTTGAATGTTATGGAGCTCAAGAATGTGTTTGTACTTCTAATGTGCAAATTTTCAGGGTGGTGGCAGTATTTGTTTTGAGAAAGAAGCTTCAATACAACTGGTTCAACAGGTTTTATCTGGTTAGATTTTTTTACCATGCTGATTTTCAGAAAATTGTTGAGGCAAAATACCTAGAATTTGTAAACACATTTTAAAGTTATTTTACATATTAGAACTAGGCTTTAAAATAAACTGCATAATGAATCTACTTAAATTTGTCTTTTTAGTGATTGCTATGTGCAAACAGGGAGGAATTGCTTTTTTCCTTAGAGAAGGAACATACTCTGTTCAAATATAAGGGGGACTCGGAAAGATGACGGGCTGTTTGTGTAAGAGGTTCTCCTATTACAGTGATCACTGAGAATCCTCGCCTCCATTCAGTAGTCCTCAAGAGTTTTTCAGCAGTAGACAAAATAACTTGATATGTTCAAGGATTTAAAAAAAAAAAAAAAAAAGTTGGAAAAACATGGCTAAGTCCTTTTTTTTTTTTTTTTCTCTCTCCAGTAAAGGCCTGTTTTTTACTGTATATAACTATATGAGAAGGGAAGCACAAATGCATTTCAGTTATTTCAACATTAGAAGAGAAAGGGAGTGTATATGGCATGGTTGCTGTGAAATCTCTCTTACTGCTSTTGGTAGAGAAATGACCTTAAAATTACAAGGAAAAAAAAGTTAGTGAAAGATGCTTGGAAAGAGATGTTAAATGTGTTTTAACATTGTGTAACTATCAATTTCTCTATGAGATTGCATGAATATTTTTATATATCAATTTATAGAAACGATGCCATTTCTCTGCAGTTAACATGGTCTTACATAATCTCTCTCCTTTTTTCCTCTTTTAAGTTTAAAACCTCTGAAGGTGCACACTGTCCAAAAACTTCATAAACCGAAAGTACATGTGACCAGTCAGTCTGTTGTTTGTCAGTCTCTTGCTGCACAGTCTGATGGACATCCTTCTCAGAGCAGGGGTTATCACAGCCTGCATCGAGTTGGGAATACCTGCAGTCAAGGAAGAAAGTTGCAAGAACTCCGACTCAGGTGATAAGTAAAAAACCATAATTTTCACTAAATGGAGCAGAGGGATAGTCCTCCTGAAGAATTCTGCTGTTTTTAGCGGTATAGAGGAGGACTAAGGCAAAGATTTTATTCACAGGGATGTTGAAAAATTCAGAAAATATTCTATGATAATTTGAGGACATGCATTAGCACAGTCAGGTTTCCTAGATACTAGATACTTTTTTTTCCTAATGTGTTCAAAAATGCCTACTTAAAACATACTTTATTTGGGACTGTCAAGTAATAATAGTTTTTCCTTGCTGCTGTGTTTCTTTACTTCCTTTGTTTGATGAAGGAATTGACAGAGATGGGTCTGTGACTGTTACGAGATTTAACACCTATAATTTTGTGGGACAAATTGAGCTGATTTAGCAGCTCAGGTATGTTAAAAGAGGGAGGCCCTGTTCCTGGCTGTGTACTTTCGTGAATTACCTTGTGCTGACTTTGGTGTCTATTGATGCCCTCCATAAGCTAATTTAGTGTTTGAATCCCTTATAAAAGGCAGTGTGGAAATGGTGATAATATCATAACCAGAATTAGTGAGCTGAATTGGCTCCTGAAGAAACTTCTTAAAAAATGTTGGGAGGGAAGAAGGGAAGACTTCAAGCTAGTGTTTCAGGGCTAAACACTAGGTTGGCTCACCCTTTCCAGAAATGTAAGCCTGACTTGGCTAGTTCATTTCGGAGAAACAGTCATGTCCTCTCCTAAATCACATAAAGTCGCTCCACTTAATCAGCTGCTTGCAACCTGGTATCCTTGGATGTAAGTGAATGCGTGACAGATGTATCGGCTATCCTGGTTTTCCAAACAATCAGTTCCCAAAGCAGTCCTGCAGCAAAATGCAGGTCTCCAGTTAGGCTTGGTGAATAGTCTGGTTAAAGGGACGATTTTCAAGCTGTAAGCGTTGTGTATGTACATTTGTCTTTAAAAAACAGACTGTTAGTATTATTCTGGAGCTAGCATGAAAGTCTTTATTTTTAAGATTGCTGTCTTAAAATTCACAGAGGAAGAGTACAAAGACAACTAACCTTTGCTTATACTGCAGATACCTAGCAAGGAAATTCTTCTACTTGTGGGCAAAAAAGACTTTTGGACAAGTTCTGCCTTCCAAAATCAGGTAGATGAAGGTCCATACATATATATATATACACACACGTGTATATATATATATTTAATGTGATTTAGTGTTGTACCACTGAGTTGAGAGAATGCTGGTTACCAAAAAAATATTTGAATGTCTTCTGATATCATTTGAAGGTTTCCTTTGGATACCCGTCTTACTCCTATTTTTTTTGTTCGTTTTTAATAATCATGGTTGAGTTCTATTTAGGATCTATGAAGCTGAGCTGTACTTGCATATAGATTAGAGGTATGGTTGCAATACCTGCTTTGAATTTAACAATTTCTAGAAGTTATAAATAGTCTGAAAAGCAGTTAAATCTTGAAATTCAGTTCCATTTGCTGTTTGTGGTGTTGTTAGTGTGTCTCCGTGCATGCTTTGCATCTATATGACTTTGAAATACCCCTGTCAGGCATTTTGTTTCTGTTATTACTGTTCCATCAGCTACTGAAAATCAGCACTTTGACACTTTTTTCTTATTTGCATATTCATTTTTATTTTACCTCACCCTTGGGAACTAAAGCAGTTCCCAGTGGTTTGTTCCCTGTGTATTTGTTACAGTGAGAGTAAGAGCAGACCCTTTGTTATCCCATTTCACTGAATGCTGTCAAATGTATTCTAAGACTGACTTAGCTGCTAAACAAAAGTTGCCTTGTGAACTGTAGTATTCTTGCTATTCCATGCACTGAATTTGCATTACTTGCTTTGGCATTGTGTAAGTTTTAATTTTATTTCTGAAGTTCAGCCAGGGCCATCAGAAAAAAAAAAAAAGCGTTTTAGATTTAAGATAGGCTCCGGTTATTCATATCTCTTATTTGAAGTGTTCGATTAATGCATTGTGTCCAAAAGATTGATCTATAGCTCTTGTTCCCTTTTGTCTTTTTTCTTTTTAATTATTATTCTCTTTTCTTTTCTACTTGAGTGCTTGGAATGACTTAGCAACTTGACTTGGGGTAGGTAGCTGTGAATTGCAATTTCCGAGAGAATGTTTATGTGTTTGTAGTAAGGGACTTCTAGATATTCTGGAGACTTGATCCTGATCCTGTTAGCAAGATATGAATGATTTCATTAAGCTTAGAGGTATTAGTGTGGGCAGAGGCTGTGAGTTTGGGCATGTTGTGTGCCTTTTGTTGCTAGCCTGTGTGTTTTAGTTGCTCCTCCCACTTTCCTTCCTCAAAATAAAGTGGATGAGAGATTTGGAAAGTATTCATACTCCAGAGATGAGACTTCCGGGTTCTTAAAATGCTGGCCAGATCATCTTGGTATCGTGGGAAACAGAGCATATTAAAAATAGAAATGGTGAGGATAATAGATGATGGCTGTTATTTCTGGTTAGGGAGAATCTTATCCTCTGAGATACGCAATCAAAATCGCAATTCCCACATTCAGACCCATCTAGTCTTCAGTTGTTTACAATTCACATGAAACGTAGCATCACGTCTCACCTGGTCAGGTGTGATAATTAAATTTGGATATAAAAGCAAAGGCTGCTTACTTAGTTGCTTTACTTAGTTTAAAGGATTTGAAGCCGCCATGTGACTTGTAAATGTCTTTGTGCCTGGTTTAGTATGTGGAAGGAAAGTAAATAGTATATGGAGCAAATGAACAGCTTCATTCTTTGCATAGGAAATATGCAACTTGACTTGAAGGAATTCTTAAGCCTATTTATGTTCTTTGGGAAGATTTTAAATTTGTAACACAATAGAAGTGGCAAAATATGAAATTCCAAGTAGCTAATATCTGTATATAAAAAATAACAAAGCAAAGGAAATATTAGGAGGGAAAAATATATATTATTTATCAGTAGGGCTAAGTGTTTAATGGTTAAAATACAGAACTGGGCATAAAAGACGTTGTTGTTCAGAGGTCTCAGATAGACATTTATCAGATATTTGGCAAATCACTTGCAACACCCGTCTTTCCTTGATTTTATATGAAGTATTTACAGGCATTTAAATGATTGCCTCATGCATTTTGTAGAGTCCTGGAGAAAATGATCACAGAAGGGTTGCATTTTCCTGCAATTAGATACTGCAATTAGGCCAATCAGACAAGATTGAAAAAGAGATAGTATAATCTTAACTAAAGCTGATTTATTGTCAACTTGGAAACCTTTACAAAGTTTCATATGTCCTTTTTTTTTTTTTTTTTTTTTTTTTTCCCATGTCCCAATGGCCTAGATGTTACCGTGACCAGAGGATTCTTCCAAAAGCTTCTGGAGAGTGGAAGGAGGAGTGGTGGGTTGCTTGCAGGGAAAAGAAACTCATCTTCAGAGCTGATTGCCATTATAGGTTTGTGAAATAATTCCTTGTTTTCTGTATATAGCAGTGTGAAAATTTTTCTGTAGGTTTTGAAGGAATTGAGTCACCAGTAGTATCTGTGAGCTAAGAGATGCTGTATTTATTGTTCATTTTCTTATTTTTTCTTTCTGCGTTGTCCRTGCAATGTAGAGTATGCTTCTGTTGTCTTAGGGTAAAATCAGAATTTATCTGACATATCTTCAGAGTGTAACTGATCTTGAATGCATCCTATCTCTTGGCATTGGTAATGATTTMACTGAGTGGCTTTTTAAATTTTTTTCAGATATTTCCTCTACCAACTGGTATTTAAGGCTTGGAGAGCCTTTATCTGCCAGCAACAAGAAAAGAGGAATAAGAATCATGTTGCAGAGTTGCATGGTAAGTGTAGAAAGGGACAGAAACTACCCCTCTTTGGGAATGCTCTGAGATGGGTGTTTACAAGAGAGATACTTGCACTTCCAAGGGAGAATCTGTCCCTTGCGCCTGTTTGTGCATTTATCTCCCTCATCCCATGGAACTGTGATGACGCAGATGGTTGTCCAATACTACCAATACCTGAATCTGACCATTCCCACCTCTGTGAGCAGCAAGTGTGATTTCGGGGCTTCCCACGAGGTGTCACTGTGGGCTGAGGAGACGGGGAGGCTAAGAAGTGGTGTTAAAGGCTTATTAAAAAATGAGTTTTTCATGGCCTTGAAATACTGTAATTTTTTATGCACAGCAAATAAACAGAAACTGCTCTGGACGTGGCAACGCTGGCTGATTTATGTTGATGTTCGAAGGACGAAGCACAGAATGCAAGCTGTGGCACTGGCATTCAGAGAAAGAAGCTGTTTGCGGTATGTATAGATTGGAAACRGAGAGGCATTGCCTTTAACACTGTGACTTTAATCTATATTTTGTGAACTTTTCCTGTACTGACTTTTTATTCCACTTTTGTGTGTATTGTCTTTGCTTTTTTGTTTGTTTTTGGTCTGCATTCTCCTAGTTTGCCTATAAACTGTGAATTTAAAAAATGAAGTGGTACGTACCTTCTCATTTTCTGCACCAAATTATGGAAACTACTTTGAACATATGTGTAACACTGTCTTGGCAGCATGTTATGGGCAGTGTGGAGAAGACGATGCTACCAGAACTGTGCTGGCCGTAAAATGAAGGTTTTGGCTCTACAGCATTGGGCCCAGGGCCTGCAATTCCGAGTAAGTCTTAAGAGCACCAGCTATTAACATTCCAAACATGAAAGTTGCACCCAGGTGTTGACAGTACACTCCACAGGTTAAATGAAAAATGGGCCTTGTGCTCATTTTTTTTTTTGCAATTGATAGTGTTTATGATAGAGGCAGGTCTAAACAGAGTGTTTTTGTAAGAAAAAAAAAAAAAATTAAAAGGAATCCAGACAAACCAGACAAGATCTGTTTGTTATATTTGTTAAGAAGACTTGCTGAAGGAATTACTGTTGTCTTAAATAATACTTGATAATGATGAAAGTGTCAGCATTTTAGTTGCTAATGAACTAACCGTGAGTGAATAAGAAGTAAAAGAAATCAACAGGTCTACATGTTTGGAGCTATCACCTTTTGATATGGTGAAAGGTATTTGCATCCAGCCCTCCCAGAGTTTTGAAGTCCAGTCAGCTGATTGACAATATCTTTATTTTTATTTTGTGGAGTGAGAGAGCAAGAAATATGTGTAGAAGGAATCTCAGGATATAAAATTGGCATGCTGAAGCAGAAGGATGAGGGAGGAAGTCAGGGCCCATACATTGCATTTTATTAAAAACTCTGAATTGGTATTCTTAGGGGTAAGTGTCAGTCTCATGATTTCCATCGTCAGAGGTTACATGGAATTGCCTATTACCAGTTTGTTCTTCTCTTTATTTTACTTTTCCTGTCTTTTTTTCTTCCTTTTTTCTTATTCTCTTTCCTCCTCGGTTGTCAGGCTTGGCTGCAGTGGAGAGCACTGTATTTATACAGTCAGAATGAGAAGCAGCAGGAGGCAAGGGCAGTAACTCACCATTACCACTGGCAACTGAAGACAAGTATGGAGGCCTGGCTGAGATACCTAAACCTCCAGAGGGCAAAGAAATGTCAGAAAGGTGAGCGAAAATGAGTTAAGATGGAGCCAGGCTTTCCCCCGTAGCTAGGCCACAGTGATACATTTCCTGGCCTACCAGTGTTAGCTCAACTGCAGGTAAGATGTGGTGTGGGCACTGCGACAGGCCTGGCTAGCTATGGAGCAGTTATACTGAACTATCAGGGCAGATACTAGCTAGCAAGAGGATGAATATGGTTTAAGAGGAAATTCTTTATTGTTCTCTTGACCAAGACTCACATATTGCAGATTATTCTCTGAGATATCTGTGAGAAGGAAATGTTCATGACTATTATCAGTCAGTTTGCGTATGGATTTCCTTGATAATTAGAYAAAACTGATGTAGGATGGTAAAAATTATTGCATCAGTTCTTTCTCTCTTGAAGACAGTGTTGAGACCCTTGTGTATTCACACTAATAAATATGGCTGTGTATAGACCAAGCTGATTGGTCTCTTCATTCGTGGTAATGGAAAAGAATCCAACTTGGATACCTGGAATCTAATGATAGCGGTATGTTAAAAAGGAAGCAAGCTTGTGTATGTTGGATAAATAACATAATGTCTTAATTTTCCCTTTTAAAGGGAAAAAATATGTAGCTGAGTGTTACCGTGTACCCTTAGCAGTACTTCTCAGTGTCAGGACTTCTGTCGCTGGAGAACCTGTGGCTTGAATGTCATGACCATGATCTGATCTGGATGACTCCAGAATTGAACAACTCTTGAGTAATTTGTATGTTTGTTTTCTAGAGCTGGCTTGGGAACATCACCAAGGCAGGATAGTGCAGCGATATTTCTCAGGCTGGCAGCTGTCGTGGGAGTGCAGGAAAAGAATGCACGCTCACCAAAAGCACCTTGAAAAGCTAGCAGCAAAGATTGTCTTATGGAGAGTCTTTGCCTGCTGGAAGCGTTGTATCCTTTGTTTTTTTTTGTATCTAGTGGAGCTGGGTAAGAAGTATTCCTTCAGAGAAATGATCTGGTTAATTAAAAACAGTGTAATGCAGTAGTATTATTGACAAATACATATGTAAAGCTATATAAATACAAYGGCTGCAGTTGCAGTAACCCTCTTGATGGTGAAGAACCTGCAAGAGAGAACCTTAAGTTATCTCCTTACAGTTAACATGCTCGTTTCCATGTTAAAGATACCTTAACTTGGTGACAGATGTTGTGCTGTGTGTGGAAAAGGCTTGGCGGTGTGAGCTGGCTGAGAAACACCACAGGCATCATTTGCTGGTAAGAGCATTGTAAAAGTTCAGGTGAAGGAGACTCTGGAGGGAATTTGAGTAGTTATGACTGGCAATATGCCTTTAATATTAACAGTAATATGTGAGTCTAAATGAGGAATGAACTATATGCACCATTCCTGCCAAGATCAGTTCAGATCAGACATCAAGTTTCCAGATTTCAACTACTACAGAATCTACCACAATTTCTATTCTCCATGCAGAAAAAAATACGGATGTCTGCTTGAATCCAGATGGGGAAACTTCGGTACTCTCTGAAATAGTTATTCCAATCAGGAAACTGGTTTAGTGTCAAATTAATCTTGACAATATAGGGCTATCATGCTCCCTCACCTTTTCACCATGCAATAGCATTTTCCCCTGGGWATACCCTGTTGATTTTCCTCACCTCTATTATGTACATCAAATTTAGACTGTCTTTCAGGAGCATCCAGATCTAAAACTTAGTGGTTTGAATTGCATGAAAGTTGTGTACATTTCCTCTTGTTACAGCAATTTGGGTTTAAAGGCCTTCGACAGAATGTTATACATGCTCGTTCTCAACAAATGAGAAAAAATCTGGCGTATCGTCAGCATCAAGTCACGGTGAGTTTGATTTTTTTGAACTATTCTGCATGATTTTTTCTTGAGCTATCCTGGTGGTTTACACCTTCACCTTACACCTTCTTAAATGTTTGTTAAATCAGTGGCTTTGTTCCTGTTGGTCCTAATTACTAGCAGACATAAAAAAAAAATCTTTCATAAATTAACTGTCAGTCTTATACACATTACTTCAGTTTTCTGTTTTCCTATGTATGTCATTACTTTTTTCCAAAGAAAAAAAATTGTAGCAAGTGTCTCTTCATTTTGCATTGTAAACAGCAGTTAGCTTTAATCCTGGATTGTGAAAATAGGAAGGTATTGAGCTCTAGAATTTTTTGCTGTGCTTTGTTTAGGAAAAAGGGAAAAATATTGCAAGGGTCATCTCCTGAAATGTAGTAATTTCCTTCTTTGAAGTTGTTCTTATCTCTCATTATCTATGTTTTTCTTATCTTTACTGTTTTCTTCAGATGCTACAGAATTTCTGGAACCGTTGGAAGTCACGTTTGGAAGAGAAAGAGGAAGAACAGCAGCAAAATTCAACATTAGTGGCTCAGACTCATTACAGGTATATAGAGAAATACTCATATTTCAATACAGATGTAGAATTCCTAGGCCTTTGCTTCTGCTTTAAAAATCTGGTAGTGCTTCCAGGAGCCCTACCAGAGCACTTCCAGGAGCTAATAATCCTCATGCAGTTTCTTCTCATCTTTATTTGAAGAATGGACAATTTACACTTCTTGCTTATAGCTGAGGCGTGTTGATGTTAGGTACAAAACCTGAAAATCCTAGTGACAATAGCAGTAGCCTTGTGTATGAGCATGTACAAGGCTTCTTGAGCAAGAGCACTGGGCGAGATGATCTCCAGAGGTTCCTTTCAACCTCAACCATTCTGTGATTCTGCGAATCCTGTATTATAAGACTAACAAAAAGTTTGCTTCCCTTGAAATTGCTTTGTTTGGATCTCTTAAAGTGAGTGCCCTCCTTGGACGCTTCTTTTTCATGTGTAAGTTGAGAGAAAAGAACATTCTTCAACATTGAATTTTTCCTAGCAGAAGTACATCTTTCACTGGGAGAGGACAGCCAGTCTGTTTCTTACTGATGTGCTTCTGTCCTCAGAAATCTGGCATAACTGTTGAAAATAAGCTGGAGAAAGCCTTTTTTGCCTTAATTGTTTTGCTTTTTGAAAGTTTCACAGGCAGCTTTGGAGAGTAGGCTGAATAATGAGAGCAGCTGTCTTTGTKCAAGCAATTATTTTTTTCAACTTTTGTGAGAGTGCAGCTGTGGTGCATTAGCTTCCCCCTAGGAGATGGAGAGGGAAGAGGCTCAAAGACCCAGGAGGGTTAAGCTCAGCGAAGATGAGTTGCAGCATATAACTGCTGCAATGTAACTTGTGTCTCTTTCACGAGGGAAGGGATGAACAGATGCTTTAAAGCCTCCTCTGAGTTCCTATACCTTTAATTCCTGGAGTCAGGAATTTTTTCATGTGCAATTTTTATTCTTTAAAACGTATTTAAATTAACTTCTCTTTTCTGGATGCCAAAGAAGAAGTTCTAAGAAGCTTGTCCTTGTTTAGAAGTCTGAGTGCCTTCTGATCAAACAAATTCCATGGTGACTTGCCAGAAGCACAGCTGTCTGTGGTGCACAAACATGCTGTCCTCCCAGCCAGTGCCCAACTGCTGCATTTATGGTGAAGGACTCCAGAACAGCCATCAGTTTTGAGATCTGTGACTGTACACAGATCAAAGACCCTCTTGTTGGCAGCCACCAGTACCCTCTAGGAAGACTTACTTATGTTGTTTGCTAGTGTATAAACTTGTAGTGAACTGTAGTAACAATCTACTGAAAACTACCTGGTAAGAATCCAAAATATCTCTCAAGGGTCTTTAGACTAGAGAAGGGCTGGAACTTTCTGGTGGTATAACTTATACACCTGCCTCACTGATGTACAGGAAGAGCCTGTGTAGCTTGAACCAGGTGTTATTTCAGTTAGGTTTTAGCTCGGGTATCTGGACGAGGACAGCTATACCATATGCTTGCTCCATGTGAGAGATATGTAGCACTCCATCCCAAATATATATCATCTTATATATACAAATATAAGTGCAAATATATATCTTTTATTATTAGAATTATTTTTTATCCTTTTGTCATCTGGGAAGAAATAAACATTATCTTCCTCTAGAGGGAAATAAACCTTGATAATGAGAGCAGCTAACCTGATCTTCTTCATAGAAGAAGCCTTTAGTAGAATCTATTCATTCCTGATGTCAGGTGACAGTGTTCCTCTTCTTATTATTTGTTTTCAAAATTTTTGCAAATGCTATTTAAAAATTTGACATGTAGAAATATTAGTCTTTTGAAGCCAATAGAATCTCTCTGGATGAATTATCTCCTGTGCTGACATTTCCCTGTTTGCTTGCAGGAAGGTGTTGATGAGAAAGGTATTTCACATGTGGTGGCTGAGGGCATGCAAGCAGCAAGAATACCAAATGGAGGAGAAGAGGGTAAATGTAATTCTTTATCTGGCATTGTTCGGGAAATAGAAGGGGTGGTTTCTTAGTCACCCTCTGTGAACATGAATTACATGAGACGGTGTTGCAAATTCTCTTTTCCATCAACAAGGGTTGAGGGGGGGAGATACACATCACAAGCAATGTTTACTGGAACACCTTTTAAAATTAAGCTTTTCTTAATAGGATCAAGCTGATATTATTTACAGCAGATAACTATTGAGAAAATACATTCAATTCCTCGGGCAGTATGAGTGTGCACACGCACTTTTTCTTTCTGTTTCTCTTTTTCTTTCTTGTTCCCTCTCTGTCTCCCTGCGATGTGGTTGGAGTATGTGCTTGTTGTGTGGAGCTGGAAGGCCAACTCCAGCTGTTTACTGAAAGCAGTGGGTTGTACAGACACGCAAGTGGCTTCTAGATGTTCAGAAAATTCCTGCAAGGGATCTTTGTTTCATCAGGTATATGTGTAATCCTGCAGTCTTTGTAGCAGCCACTGTTTTATTTAATGTGGTCCAAGTTACGCAGCACATTGTTGATGTTAGTATCTGCTGGTGGCCTTGTGCAGATTCAGCTGACACTTTGTGTTCCAAGTGTATGAGTTCTTATGAATACAACAAGACTAGTCTCTGGAGCTTATCAGTTCTTCAGAGACTTTCACATGCTACTTATCAGCATATTTTTTTCCTCTCTTCAACCTGCTGTCTTCTGATAAAAGTTTCTCCATACAAGATACTTACAGAATGCATTCAGAAAAGCTCGCAGGAAATGAGCTTTTATTACATGTGTTTGTTGTTGTTCAACTTCAGTGGGTGTTGTGGAGAAACATAGGACAGTTTTACTGTGCTTGTTGCCTTTGAAGAATTGTCTTCTGTTTCTTTTAAGTGGTTTTTAAAGTGGTCCTTGCTTCTCTCCGTTACAGGCTGTACTTCATTTTGAGAGGCAACTGTTGGTTAGTTTTTGGTGCTTCTGGCGCACAAGAACAAATGCAGTCTTGGAGGAGCAAGAGGACTTGCTTCATGCCAGAAATCACTACAGCAACGTGCTGCTGTTTAGGGCTTTCTGTCTGTGGAAGCAAAATACTCAGGAAAGAAAAACAGAGTAAGAAGCTGCTCAAAAGGCAGAACTATTTGTATTGGCCTTGTGGCAGGCAGCCACAGAGCAGTGTTTAATTCACAGTGATTCTGACTTCTTATTTGTGCTTTGTTGCATTGTAAGAGAGAGTTAAATTGTCTTTTTTCTTTAGGAGACTCAAGGAGATACAGGCTATGCAGTTTCACTATTCGAAGTGTCTGCAGCGGTCTTGGAACAAGTGGAGAGAGGTGAGATCCTTAACAGATGGGGAAAAGCTTGAATCTTGTTTGTTATATTGAGATTTTATTTCACTTGTATGATTACCTTAGGAAAAAAAWTAAAGGGATTTCTGAATTTTAAATACCAATCATAATGAGTTTAGCATGGTGGATAGTTTGTAGCTCTGCATGCGTCGCAATAGGTCATATCAGATGGCATTTCACTTTGATGTTGGTACAGAGCTATTAACCTGAGTGAATTGTGCCAGCCAAGACAGTTCCTGGAAAGGCTTCAGTTAGCTCTTTTGGAGAAACAGCAGTGTGGGGCAGTGGTTTCAATGGGAACCTATACCAGTATAAAGGATGTTTCCTCAGAAATTGAGAACCTTTTCCCTCATCTCTTTCATTGCCTCTTTTTCCTCCAGCAACTGTGTATCAGAGGTGGTTTGTGGGTTTTTTTTGTTTGTTTGTTGTTTTTGTTTTTTTTTTTTTTTTTTTTGTTTTGTTTTGTTTTGTTTTCCTTGTAGTATGTGGGACGTCAGAGTGAGAAATGGAATAAGCTGGTGCGAGCAGACATTCACTATCAGCACGTTTTGCTGGGCAAGGCTTTGGCAGCCTGGAAGGTAGGAGAAAATACCCTTCTCTTTGCTGAACTTAACTGCGTGTGCTTGACTGTGAGAGCTGCAGAGCTGCCACACGGTTTCGCTCCAGTAGCTTACACACCAAGTGTGCACAATAGAAAGGAGCTATTGTTGCTAGATAATTATGTGAACTTTATCATTGATTGCTGCAGCAAAAGAAGCAATGTAATATTGTGGATTTGGAAAAAGTGTGTAATAGCTAGCATTAGCTAGCTAGCTAATGTGTTTCAGCTGTTGCATCTCACAAAAACAGAGTATTCAATTCCAGTGGCTGCAATTTCTTTTTTTTTTTCCTGGACTCTAAAACTGTTGTTAGAAGTATTTAGAGTCTTATATCTCACTACTTGTCTTGCAGAGTTACCAGCATAGCGTGCAGTGCATTCTATATCAAGTGGCTGAAAAGGAGAAACGACGCTGTAGACTACTGCTCCAGTAAGTCTATTTCCACATGCAGCATGGGACGGAAATGGCTTCACTGCAGACAAATTATTCTGTTTCACTTCCATCTTTCTGATTTTTTGAGCATTTTGTGCTGGGAATTGTTTCTTCTCAGTGTTGCTCTTTCTCTGCAGCTCATCTGACAGCCTCTTACAGGATTGCCGGCCGTTATGTGGGGGGATTTGTTGGTTTAGTTTTTTTCCTATCTCTTTAATCAAGTTCCAGAATCCTTCCTCTGCTGGTGATTGTGCCGGTTGCATTTGCTAGAACTTATCTCTGTTCAGTCCCATGAAAGACACTAGGCCCTAAACTACATTGGTGTCTGCAGCAGATGGATTCCCACTATGCTGATCTTAAAGTATCTTGGAACATTTAGGAGCTATTTTACATTATAATGAGGAAAGTAATTAAAGGTGATAGTCGCTGTATATTGGTGGTAGTTGCTTTAGTTTTAAATACTTGATGGCTTTTTTCCTTCTTTTCTTGCTTTCCTTCTAGTGTTATATACCTGCAGAGTGTGACTGACTCTGAGGTGCTAGATTTAAGGGTGTCTTGGGCTTTTGCACAGCCTTCTCCCTAGTGGATACCTGCAGGGACAGAAGCTGATTTGCAAGACCGAGTTTATAAAGGCTGCTTTGGTTTGGGTTTCCCAGTGAGTGGGAGTGGGCCAAATGAACAAGCTATGCTGAACTAAGAACAGGCAAAAATCCTTCTTAACGTTTTTTCTCTCTGCTTTGTCTTCAGGCAGCTGCTCCACGTCTGGAGAGAGAATGCCCTTGAAGCTAAGGCAGTTTCTCAGGCAGATCAGCACTACAGAGGAGTCATMCTGTCAAAGGTAGGGTCTGTGCAGCAGGTACCAAGGTGTAGGAAGAAGTACTAGTTCAGGCAGAGGTCAAATAATACAGTTGGATGGAGCACAACTCATAACTTGGTTTAAAAGCCACTGCTAAGAAAGATTAAAACATTTGGAAAATTCCAGCCCTGATTTCAATTTATCACAGTAGGAATCTCTGTAATGAGCTCTTTTCTTTTTTTTTTTCTTCTTCTGCTATTTCTGTTTCCCCTGACACACTTCCCTTCCTTCCTTCCTTCCCCCTGTACAATTTCCTGGAAGGAAGAGAAAGAGGTGCACAGCNAAAAAAAAAAAAAAAAAAAAAAAAAAAAAACTATGCGAGGAAAGAAAAGAATAACACCTTGAAAGCGCAAGAGGGCTTAAAATAGTGCTGGGTTTCATTTGGAGGGAATCTGTGCCCTCCTGCTGAGGCCTACATGAGAATAAGGTGTAAGTGGTTATGGTAGCAGCAGTGGGGTGTACATTCTTTTCAAGATTGTTACAGTGTTGGTCTGCATCCAGTCTCCTGGTTGCATTGTRTCTTCAGGTGTTGCTGCAGTGGAGGGATGCTGCCTCACTACGAGTACGTTATCGCCAGCAGAAACTGGCAGCTGTGAAAGAGGGCATAAAACATTTGAATATAGGTAAGCTGGTATAAATATTGAATTATCAATTACTCTTTTGTGTGTGTGTCTATGTGTGCATAATCCTTAGAAGGATGTGTATTAGCAGAGCAACCTCTTGTTTCACCTATTTAGATGAAATGACTGAGTGGATTGTGTGTCATTCCTACAGAGGATGGCCTCACAGAATGGGATATGACTTGAGACTTCATGGTCTATCACAGACTTAAAGTGTGACCTTTGCCTCTCGCTTGGTTCCCTGACTAAGTAATGGTTGCTAATGGGTGATATTTCCTTCCTCAAAGGAGTTTTCCATTGCTAACCGTGGACAGCTTAGGCATATCTATTTTGCAGACAATGCAAGTAATTGCCTCAGTTATTGCCTCAGTCTTTCTCTTCTAATTAATATGAAATGGCTCTCATTCTGCAAGCATTTTCCTGGTGTAATTTACATTCTCAAGTTGAGGAATCTGAAGCACAAAAAGAGTAAATGATTTCCTAAAGATGAGGAGGACTGTCAGTGGCAGTGGGGAAGACTTGCAAGTCCCAGCTCCCTGTTCATTAGACTGTCCTCCTTAGAGCTAAGTATTGCCAAAACTAGCTGAGAGAGAAGCTAAACTCCTGACACTCTCTGAGCTGACTAGTCTCATGTTAATTTGTGTTTCCCTAATAGCGCGTTTACAGTGCCTGTTTCTTCATTGGAAGGAAGTTACTGCGGAGTCTCTGATGCAGAGAGCTAAGCAGGACAGGGCAGTGCAGCACCATCAGCAGCACCTGCTCCAGAAGTATCTGGGAAATTGGAAGAAATACCACCAGCAGTGCATTGCGAAGGCGGTGAGGAGGATAACACCTCCCCAGGCTGGCAATCAACTGGCATGCGGCAGCAAGCCCTGTCTCCTGGGGAAGGGGGTGGTTGTGCTGGCTGAAAAGGAGGAGCATGAGACCTGGAACTGTCATGAGTCCTTTTTGAAGAAATGCTGACAGAACTAATAGACTTAACAGGAGACAGAAATCAGGGCTTGCCATGCATGAGATCATTTATTCTACATGGAATCCTTGCTGCGCTCCTGGAAATTTGTTTTAGAGGTTACACAACAGAGCACTTGTGTATTGAGGGTGGCTGTCCTCAACAGAGGAAAGAGAGGGAGATAAAGGCTGTTCTGCTCTCCTAGCATTTGGCTGAGATAAGTGGGGTTTATCTGAGAATGACTCATTGTTCTGGTTTCCTGGCAGCTCCTGCACAGATGGGGTTATCAGTTAATGACTCGGAGACTTTGCTCTGGCTGCTTCTCCTGCTGGAAGAAACAGGTAGGGAACTTTCCCCAGGGAAGTACCTAGCTCCTTGCTCATCCTTATCCCTTCTTCTCTTTCATACTCCACTTATACATGGCGACTGCAAAAATGTGTTTTAAGTATTCTCTCAAAGTTTGTGTGTGGGGTTTTTTTTTTGTTATTATTTTTATTCTACTGGCACTAGAGAAATCTTGTGTGTACTGGACAGTCTGAATAGGCTCTTCTGTTGCTGTTCTATTACTGTTCCACCAGTGCTTCCTTTTTGGTTAATGTTCCATTTGACTAGGATTTTTTGCTATGTGACATGTAAATCCCTAACTTGGATGTTGTGTGTTTGTGTTTTTTGTTTGTTTGTTTTTCCTGATAGCTGGTGCAGCGGCAGTGGGAAAAGCAGGAGACAGTGAGAGCATTGTGGCACTGGTGCCTTTCATTGCAGGGGAAGGTAAGGGGCTGGGGGGCAGGTGAGGGACGGACGAGTGCATTTGGGATCTTTGCAGATCATATGCAGATTTGATTATAAAAGGTGAGGTGCATGTTGAATAGGTCTCCACTTCGCTCTTCTGAGTGCTGTATGTCTGAGCGCTGTCCCCAAATCCTCTTACCTGATTAAAATTTTGCACATGCTTTCCTCATCCAGCCTTAGCTGACCTAAGTCCCTGTCCCTTCGCCCTTGTACTGTGGTCTGGCTAGAGCTCTACCTGTTACTAACCGGTGGAATAGAGCATGTTCCTTTCTGCASGGGAGGTCCGAAACCTGGGACTTGTCTCTGTAGCCCTCTTGTGACTCTCTGCTCTTCTTATTGAAGGTATTTGGTGCTTGGTTGGGATTTGTCCGGGAGCAGCAAAGGAAGAAAAAGCTCATTGAAAGGGCTGTAGGAGTTCACCACGCTGCCCTTCAGAAAGAAGGTGTAACGCAGATCGTGAGACACGCCGCTGGTGTGGAACAGTTGAGGAGGCRTCCCCAAGCCCAGCACCAGCCAAAGGTGAAGGAGATAAGTGATCACTTGGATGCATCCAGGTGCTGCATTGCTCTGATCTATGGAGGGGAGAGGATGTGAAGCCCCAAGTCTAAGCTCTGTTTGAATCCGACATGTGCTTTTGCCCATGGTTCAAAACAGAACACCCTGTCCTGTTGCTCAACTGCAGTTAGAGCTCTTCAGGCTGGTGTTGCTAATTGGAGACATTTCTTAACAAACTATTTCAAAACTGACCCATCTCTACCACAGACACTAGAACTGGAGGAGACCTTTGCTTTTAGATATGGTCCCTAAGCAATAGGAACAAAATATTAAAGGCTACGTCTAACCCTGTCATAGTTTTAGCACCAGATTGTGGGCGGTGGTGTCACTTTATGTTTGCATGTCAGTCAAGCCCTATGCATGGAGAGGAGGGTAGGGCTTATGGTGGTGGTTGTTCTCTTCTGGTTCATGGGTAGTTCTCTCGGCTCCTTTCCAGGTTTTCAAGGTAGTAGTTGTTTTGTTTGTTGATACGCAGCCTGCCTCATTGGGAAGTACCTGCTTAGTTCTGTTTTCCAATGCATGGTGTGGACCTGCTGATTTATCATGGAGAGAGCTGGTGTGGCTGCGATGCCGTCACCGGTGTTGATTCTCTTCTGTGGCTCTTCTTGGGTGACACAGTGCTGCTTCCTGCTCTCAGTCATCACACGATCCACTATTCTTTATGTTGGCAGGCAGCCTACAACCTTCACCAGTCAGTGCATCGTTGTGCCATGCTCTGGAAACAGAAGGCACTCTGCAAACAGTTAAATAAGCCTTCTACTCCTCTGTTGCCTCTGAAGAAGCAAGTAACATTTAAGGTGCCTGATGTTAATGCAGGGACAAGAGGATGTTCAGCAGAGGAAGTGCTCTGGCCCGCAGAAAGCAGCTGTTCACCCTTCCTCCTCATTGCTGGGGACTCAATTCTCAGTGAGCTGTGAGTATAAAGCTTATGCAGTTTATGCTAATTTAAGATAATTATGAAACTATGGCATTGTTGGTCCTGTTCATTCTTTCCAGAAATGCTCTTCGACAAGCAAGGTTACCACCACGAAGACCTGACTTTCTTCTGGAATCTCTAGAAAGCGAGRAACTGCTGGGAACAACTTTTACTAGGTAGAAGTGTGGTTTGTTGTGGGTTGGGTTTTTTTTTGTATGTATATTGTTGTTTTTTAAGTAAAGACTTAAACCAGGCCTCATGCTATGCTTAATCTCCTTCATAATATGGAGCGTTCAGTAATTATAGGGCTCTACATTGGTCTATACTATCAAAAGCACATGCTGAACTGTAAAATTTCAGACTTCATATGACAAGGATGAGAATAATAGAACTGTCAATTTAATTAAATAGCAGCCAAGAACTTTTGTTTCTTTCCTTGCAGGTTTCTCACTAATGAAAAGGCTCCTCACTGATTTCCAAAATTTTATAGGCTTAGTTATAAGCAAAGCTTCTTTTTTCAAAGAAAACAAACCTAGAAATCTGAGTTGTGAGGATCCGTTTTTTGGCTTGTAGATTATATTTGCTCCACAGCAGTCTTGGATTTGGATTTAACTAGTGTGTGGGGCAGCATTAATGACTTTTCTAATGTGTGAGCCAAAATTGAATGCTTCTCTCTCTATCTTGGCAGAAGATTCTTAGCAAGATTCTCTCTTTTTTTATAACACTGACTGAAACAGACAATAAGAGTGGGTTAAAATGTACAGRGACACAGAGACTTTTTTTTTCTTTACAGATCAGAGTCGCCCTCTCAGCAAACAGTTGTGAACAAATATTCTGCTCGGGCTGGGCACTTAATGCTATCAACTCAAATGCAAGAAAGCATCTGCAATCAGCTGTCCCAAGTGGGCAGTACCGCTCATGCCCACCCATCTCCTGTACATGCGGTTCTCCCCTCTGTACCACGATGGCCAGTTGACGAGCACCAAGCTGTTCAGTTCTGTCCAAGGCCAGGGCTGCGGCCTCCATCATCATTCATGCCTCAGATGAAAGCTGAAGCCCAAAAGGTGAGTGTTTTGTTGAGAGAAGCTAGATTATTTGCCAGGCTACTGTTAACACAAGGGTTGCTTACTGCTGCTGCTTCCCCTAGCTCCTCAGACCTGCCTTTAGAGTGAGCAGGTTTTTTGTTTGAGAGATGCAACAATTATAGGGGACTTCTTAAGGGGAGTAGGGCTTAGTATCTCAGGCCAGGTACATCCCTCTTCGAAAGACTCACTCAGGAAAACCTTTTGAGAAAGAAATGATGTCTTTTGGTCCTTGTAGAGAGGAGGTCAGACTGCGGATGGCCACACAGAAGCACATTCCCAAGATTCTCATCCAGGCCCTCTGGGGAAGAAATTGCAGCCAAACTTGCCGCTACATCTGCTGTCACCTGAGGACTTCATGGGAAAACAGAGTCACCAAACCACAGGTAGGTCCTCCAGCTCTTACGTTGTAGCATTTACAGGTCCTCCTCCAATGCATGCAGGGGACTGCAAGGGCAAAGGAGCTAACTTCCCAAAAACATCTAGGAGGCAAAGCAGTCCCAACATCTGGGTCAGGAGACAAGGAGCCAGTCATTCTTTTGAGGGGTAGTGATATGGTTTTGTGGAGCCTGTTGAACTGGGGAAGAGCTGAAGTCCAGTTCTAGGATTGAAGAGTGGGAATTGCTGGGGGTCAGCWTTTTTAACAGGTTGCCTTGCCTTATTGCAGGGGCATTCAAGTACACAAGGCTGAAAGTACAGCTGAATTCTCTTTGGAGAGAAGGATTCAACTAGTAAGATTCTCTACAGCAGTGCTATAATTACTGAGGAAACTTAAAAGATCATGTCCACTTCTCATTAGAGTGTGAGGCCTGAAATATTACAGGTTCCATGGGAGCAGAAGGACTGACTGCTTCTGGTGTAGATGTAAACCTCTGCATTACGGATAGATCAAAACAGCCTTTGTAGCACTAAAACAGATGCTGGAGGGTTTCCTGTGTTCTCTGGTAGGCTGAAAGAGAGTCTTGAGACATGTAATTCTTTGTCAAGATCTCTGTCCTCTTGCTGAAACTAATCCTTTGGGTGAGCAGGTACGTGTCGTATGGTGTGACAAAAGAGGAATAGGTAGAGAGTTCCATTAACCTGACCTTCCCTGAGAAGAACTAAAACCAGACAGGACTGCAGCACTTCCGGTGACTGTGCCTAGTATCCTCTTTTCAGCTGAACAGGAAGAAAGCAAGCACAATTCCAGAAAAGAAGAGGTATTACAAAGAGAGCTGGAAGCAGAGCTCCAATCTATCCAACAGCAAATGCAGTACTACTACAGCAGGAAGCAAGAACTCAAGTATGTTGCCCCTTTACGCACCTTTCTTCATGATCTCAACTCAGTGTTGCACTTCTTTTGTATGTGCAGATTTCCTTTGAAAGCAGTCCGTTTCACAGCAGAACTGTGACTGAAACCAGTTCTAGAGATTTTGTGCTTTCTCTTTTTTAGAGCCCACTCTGGGTAGGAGAGAGTATGTGTGTACAACTTCAACAAAAGTTAAATTTAAACAACTAATGTTATTTCACAGCTATTGGAGAAAGCACAGCAAAGATGTCACTGGGCACAATCTAAATGCACTGTAAATGAACTTGGCAGAGCAGCTTTCAATCAGACTTCAGCAGATTTCTCTGCTTTCTTTTTTTGAGTCCTAGCATTGGGTCCCATTGCAAGTAAGTTGCTTAGACTGTTGGGGTCTTCCTGGGATAAACAGCTCTCCTAATCTTTTATCAGGTCCTGTCAGCACCAGGTACAGATTCTGCAGAATTGGCTAGAAACAAGCACACAACCAGAGGACCAAGATGCCATACAAGAAGTACAAAAAGAACTGCACCAGGTGAGGACCTAGCAAAAAAAGTGATGAGAAACTTGTACTCAGAAAGGGAAGAATTGTAGTGTTTTGTTCCCAAGAATTTCAGTGTCCATGCCTATTTATTCAGAAATGTGACTGCAACACCTATAGATTTTTTTCAAGATCATCTCTAATCCCCACAGCAGACTTCTGTAGGTCAGCTTGAAGATTTTTTTCTGCAGCTTCTCAAGCCAATTTTAAGTTCACTGCAGTGCCAGTATCTGCATGACTCTCAGTTCTCTGCTTTGCACAGCAAAGTCTGTGGGTCCTGTATCAGCTAACTGATAATTGACTGGTCATGGGTAACACAATCCTGTCACTTCATGGTCCTTTATTTAAGTGGTTTAAKAGATAGGCTGTGAAGAGCTCCTTTAGTCTTCCTCAATCAAAAAGGCTGGAAGTTTTTTGCTATGCAAACAGCTTATGCAGTCTTTTTCACTTTCAGTTGGAGGTGAGGATCGACACTCTCACAAAAGCACAACTGAGAGAGAGACAACATGTAGAGAAGTTGGTTGCCCGTCTCCATGATATACACAGTGCTCTGGAGATGTAATGCTGAATCAATCTTCCGGCTCATGGGTAGGAATTTCTGCTCAGTTTTTGCCTTGTTTGTAGCAGAGGGGAGGGGGAATGGAAGAAATGTATACCTTCTCTTCAGTCATGTATGTCACTTTTMTTTTGTAAGTTAAATTAAATATCTCTGCTTATTTGTATTTTTTAACCATACCTGTATAAAAAGATGGGACCTAAAGATACCTCATGCTGCACTTACGATATCTGTTCAGGTGCCCCCGACATTGCAGAAATATAAGCAACACTGATAAGACTCTTTATTTCAAAATGTTTGCAATTAAATGAGTTAATGTCAGTAAGTCATACACTTTGACATACAAAAATACCGTGCTACTGATACAGTTGAAGAATTAAATGGATTCTCCATGCAGGAGAAATTCACAGCATTATCAGTACCCTCCAGGAACTTTGCTTCCACTTCCAGGGCCCAGGGCTGACTACTGCCTAACACCTCATGTTTGTTAATCAGCTGCTTCTGCACAGTATTAAGCATCACACACACACAAAAAACTCCAGCCATTTGCATGCTGAACCCTGTCCCTCTTAGATTCCTAAGAAAGTAAACATCAGGCAACCTATTCTCTACTACTAGGCTAACAGTGATGTTCAAATACTGCAAATAATGATGCTGAGTAGCAAGTAATTAAAGCTTAAAGGTGCTTTGGCTGTGTCAGGTGCCATGGGCCGTGGTGGAGAAGGTGGAAGGTCTTCATTCTCTTTTCTGATCCACTGGAACAAACTTGCTTTTGACTATTAGCAATGCTGTCTTGGAAGTTGAGGCAAGAAACTACTTACAGCTTTAACCTGGGGGTTGATGTTTGCCTTTGTATTTCTCACTCTCAGCTGTTTAAAGTGTACATTTCTAGAACCTGTATATACTTATATACTACTGCAGGAGTTAACTTGCTAACACCAAGAAGTTTAACAAGATAGGTGGCTGAGAGCCACTTCAAGCTTTTCAAACTCCTCCCCATGTAATGTGAGGAAACATTGACTCTTGGAGCCAAATGAATAATTTTCTCCTGCTTGCCACCCAAACAACGATCACCCTCTTAAAGCCACCCTTGAGCTACATCACTAGATGCAGTTTATCACCTCTTCTTTCCTGATGACAAGCTAAGCATACAGGACTTGGCAAACTGGACATCTGTACAACAAAATTAGATTCTGTTTCTATTTTCTGCAGTGCATACAAAAGAGAAATTTTTCTTTAGGAGATCAGAGCTAGKCAAAGCATCCTACCATCTCCTCAAAGCAGCACAGAAAAAACACTCAAGGCTCAAGCAGAGACATAGTATGAAAAAAATCTTCCAGATATCAGAAAGGCAAGTTTCATAAGCACATCCATTCCCACAAGCTTGAGGCAGCAAAAGTCAGTTCTAAGCAGGGGGAGTGCCTGGACTCAAAGTAGAGTTTAGTCTTTAAGAACAACTGATAGATTGTTTTAAAAGTGAAATCCTCCTCTTCACTTGGGCACCAATTTTTGACAATGCCATTTAGTGCCAGCTCAATAGATCCAAGGTGTTAATATTTGTTACAACTTCTGATGTTAAATTATAAAGAGGCTCTGAAGTTTTGCTGCAGGATGAAGATGCACATAGAGCTTACAGGGCCCAGCACATTGCTAATGTGAAGCTGCAGGGCATATGTCAGAACAGGTGTGGCTTTTTGTATTTTGATAAATTTTGATAAGATAAATACATGCCAGCCCATTGTAGAAGGGTCRGGCACCTGGGAGGCAACTTTAGATTGCTTCAAAGGTCTGTAATAGTTTAATACACAGTCAGTGCATATGGCATTTCATTCCGTGCAAATTAAAATTAGTCCTTAAGACTGAAACTTTCTTTAAATAGAAGAATTAAGTTATCAAGAATTCAGTGACCATACAACAATTAAAATATATACCAGAAAATAAAAAACTATGCTGGCTGTCATCTTGTTGCATCATAGAAGAAAAACATCTTCTCTACCTTCCTCCCCTTAAATCCKGTGTTATTTTGTCACAGTCATGTTTTATCACTCATACAAAGTCTTTAAGGCCTGGAATGGCAAAATAAAACCATGGATTAGGGGTAGGACAACTGGATCTCTCTGCTACTATTTAAAAAAAAAAAAATCTCAAGACGACCAGTTTCATGGTGTGGAATGTAGAAACAGTATTTCCAGGTTTAGAATACAGTGCAAAGTCCATTTTTAAAGAGACAATGTCAGGTAAAAGAACTAGTTATTTAATATTGGAAAACAAACCAGATGAGTCTAATCTATTGTACTGATGCTGTCTGCTGTGCACATTGCTTAGTTTGGACTGTAAAGCCATACTAACCCATTTAACTGTTTGGCTCCCTGTGCATTCACAGGCTGCCTTTTATTTAATGGTTGAGGATTGTTTTAAAACAAATGAGAATACATTCATAACTCAAGGTCTGTCAACCAGATATTATAAATCTGAGGTACACGCTCTGAATCTACCTGTCAGTGTCCCTTTAAATACAGCTAATCTCTACCTCCACCCTTTCCCACTTCACCTGCAGAGCCTAGGAAGGCTTAAAAGAGACTTACAAGCTCTGAGAACATAATTATCTTGTGGCACACTGAGGGGGAGAAAATAAAAGATTTGCAGGCACAGGGTTGGACTGAAACCTCCCTGGTCAACATTTTTAAAGGCAACTGTACCTGATACATACATGGATCATCTGACACTCTCTGCATTCAGCAGCCGTGTGTAAATATAGGGCAAATACTCCCAAGTCTACTACAGCAAAGAGACCTGTTTTCCTCACCCAGGTCCTGCTGCGTGATACATACTTGTTAAATGAAACACTCAGTGGTGTGATCGAGTTCCTCTGTGTATAAAACCTTCTTGCTGGGGGTTTCTATAGAGAGCCCAGTGCCTCTCCAAAGCGGATTTTCTGTCCAGCTTTGAGGTGGAATTTGAAGTCCTTGGGTGCCTCAAAGATGAGTACGATGGTGGAGCCTAAGTTAAATTCCCCTAAATGTTCTCCTTTCCTCATGGGGATTCCCTCCTTGTTGTTGTTGGAGATAAAGCTGAAGTCGTTGTAGGAACCTTTTGAGTAACTGGGACTGTTGGTATGCAAGTCCTGTACAGAGAATGAAGAAACCATTACTGAGGGATTACAGCCTTCTGCATCCATCACCACAGCTGGAAATGGTGCCTGGACAGGTATTTTCAATGGACAAGGTTACATGTCAGGAGCTCAACAGGAGTATTTTTAAAATCTGTTCTGAAGATGACTGTTTAAATTAGTCATCCTTCATTATACTTTACCACCCCTAACCTTCAAAAACAGGAATGTCCCATCTTACTCACCTGGTCAAAATAGATGCGGATGGAGCCCACATTTGTTGCTCCAACTGCTGTTAAGGAGAAGAAGCCATGTTTCCAGTCGCCAGTAAGGACAACTCGTTCATTGTGGCAGAAGAGTTCCTTGATCCAGCGGGCAACCCCAGGATTCACAGACATCAGAGAGCCTGCAACAGTGAGGATATACTCAAGCCAGGCTCTCAGTCCCATAGCCTGTAATACCCTAAATCGTGATGTGAGCATAACAAGCCCAGTAAGCAGTTCTGTCGCTCCAAACAGGAGCAAGAGAGACAAATGCTAAGCAGAGCAAATGAACACAAGGCAGTAACAAAAACAGGTCTTAGAAACATGTGATCTTTAGTCTTCTCGCCAAAAAGATCAATACTGCTGAGAAGGTGTTTGAATTACTTTGTATTTTGCTTTGCAGTTACTGGGAAAGAAGGAAGGCTCATCTTTCAGTAGAAGGCTGAAAGCAACTGGGAACATGATCTACAGTTTTTGTTTCTGTTACAGAATGAAAAGTTCAAATTTCCTAACTGAGAATGATTCTTTTCAGGCTAGCTTGCTCCCCTTTCACTCATTCACACCTACAACTTCACCTTGTGAGGTAGCGACAACCTGCTGTTAAGGGGCAAACTCTTGTTGGGAGCCCTCTCCACCCCTGCTGAAGCTTGTTCTGCGTCAGTTGTGCCTGCTCCCCTACCAGAAGTTTGAGGTGCAGGGACTCATATCCACACTGTGACACTGCTGTTCTACAAAAGATGCAATTAACTTGACCCTGCTTTCCTCKGTTAGTTCACATAACTACTGCTAACAGTTATCAACTCCCCCCTTGCGAGAGATCACAAGGAGCTAGGGCCTAGTCTCAGCAAAAGAAGTCTCAGTGGAAGAAACCTTCTGGCATCAGCTTAAGATGCATCTAACAAACAGCCACACTCTACTAAAAGCAAGTCAAATAACTTTTTACAGCTTAGGAATGTGATTAACTGTCCAACACATGAAAGCCCCCCCACAGTTCTCTCTGGGTAATGCAATGAGGTGGTTCCTTAATCTGCAGATGAAAGGCAAGGAGCTAGCTACAGCTGCCAGGAAACGCTAATAAAGTAAACAAGGTTAAAAGGAAGGTTGATTACAGCAAGAACCTCCAGGACTTCAACCTTTTCACCCTTCATATGTGATTTGTACTGGCAAACTATATTACTCTTCAATTACTGTGTGACAAATTGCTTTCCTCTGGTTATCTATCATGATTACACAGCTGCTCCAAGGCCCCTGTCCTTTAGCAGCAGCCCAGACCAGCGCTTCCCTCCGTAGCTGCTCTGCAGGCATCTTCCAAGAGCAGGAGCCCACCTGGGAAGTGACGGCGGTGGGACACTCTCCAGTCCGTGGGTGAATGGAAGCAGTGATAATCCCCGGGTGCAAGGTAGATCACACAGTGGTAGAGCTCGTTCCCTTCCTTTGTGACAAGTTGTTGCTGAAATGAGTTGCCTGGTGGYGCTGCAGGGAAAGCATGGAAAGAAAGGAGTTAAAGATGTTCATGCAATCATCTACTGTAGCCTAGAAGTCTATATTATAATTAGTGGTAATAGCAGAGCACTAAATGCAGCCTGCATGTTGAGACTACAACAAGAATCATTCGGCCACAGAAATCCAACATTTCAAGGTGGTTTTTTTCCCCCAACAGAATTGGATCCCATATTAAATTTTAAATATTTTGTAAAAATAAAGTTTTAGAGCTTTATCTTCCTTCCTCAAACAGCACAACAGAAAATGAAGTTCAGTGAAACACAGAACTCTTGCTCAAAGTCACTCTTTCAAGACTAGAATTTATAGAGATGCCTCAGGTTTACAAAAATGCATCTGTGTATGTATGGAAAATGGAGCAGTATGTACAGTCATTGCTAATCAGGTGCTTGGGCGCATTTGAATGACAAGCAGGAATGCTACATTTCCTTCTAGGGGAGCATCTTGAAATCTGTTTTAAGCATTAATAAAACCACATATAAAGGAACCAAATAATTAATGAAGAGAATCAGACTGATTGGGACAAGACCATACAAAGTTACTATATAGTGATATATTTATCCTCAGATGCAAGATATACATTAAAAAGRAAAAAAAAAGGGAAAAAAGAAAAAAGCACAGAACTRTTTTTGTTCCTGGCAATGTGAAGGAAGAGAAATATCTGTGTTCTCTTGCTCTCTGAGAGCACAGAAGTGGCACAGCAACCTATGTACAAGGTCCAACAGATGCACAACTTACCTTGCCTAAAACGCAGCTCCTCTGTGCTGATGCGGGGTCCTAAGAAAGATTCCAGTGAGTAGGTAACACCTTTCACCTGCTCCACTTCACAGTTTTTTACCTGTCCAAAGTTAAGTATCTTTCCATCAGAGGGACTAATCTATAGAGAAGGRAAAAAAAAAAAAGAGCATATTAGAAATGAATGCACACCTCATCTGTTCAGCCATCAGAACAAGCAAAAAACCTATCAACYGATCAAACACTGAATACATTCTTCTTTCTTCACATCTAGCTCCTGTAAAAAGTGAAGTTGTGGGATTCTAGTCTCTGCTTTGTGTCTTTTAATTACATAAGACAAAGTGTAGACATGCTCCTCCTCTGGGGGACAAAGGCTGTAGTGTAAAGCTGTCGTTTCCTTTTACTCACAACGCTATGCAAACAGCAGACTGGCCGGGCTTGCGGTTTCAGCTTCCTGCGGAAGAATTCACTGAGGTTTCTATAGTGATGTAGATCTTCAACAGCTGCCTCCTTCATGTTCACTCCAAACGTCCAGATGTAGAGGCTGTACACAGGCTTCCGGAGCCATGTAGGCAGCTCCACCTGGTTCAGGCGCCCCCAGGCTCGTGAGAGCAGGCGAGTTGGTACCGATTTGTACAGAGCAACCTGAAGAAAGAACAATTCCACCATGTCATTCACGGTTCTCACTGCTGGCTTCCATCACCTCTCCCCGTAAAACAGAAAGGCTCAAACCRCTCCTGCTGACACTGTCTTGAATTCAGCGAGTTAGACTATGCAGGAMGTAGCCTCGACATCTGCAGGAAATCACCCTCCCTTTTGCCATTCTGATGAGAACAGGAAGGAAAGGATGCAGCCATGGAGCTTACTGTAACTTTATACTGAAGGCAGAAACTCTATGCCCTTGAAGGCTGAAGCTTCTATATGAAAGTTACTGGAAACTGCCCATGTAAGGTTTACAGAAGAAAAAGACATGTCATATATTAGAACCCTCATTAGAAGGGTTTAGTATTAAAAATGTGTTCATTTTTGTAAGTAACAAAAAGAAAAATTGCCTAAAAACAAAATTCTTCATGTTTGATAAGGTAGTCCTTCAGATGGCCATCTACTAGCGAAGGTATTTCTCTAAACCTCACAATTGTACCACTTAGTGATACTGGAACAATTAAAGAAACATAACCCTGTGGGTGCTGCTACACYGGTGTAAACTTCTGCCACTAGTGCCCCTTCTCTTTCAAGGGTGAGAGTTTCTGTCAGACACTTCTACTTTGGGACTTGCACCAAAGCAAGAAAAACAAATGAAACTCTGCTATGAGGTATATGTTATTCCTATAACTGGGCAGATTTTCCTGCTGGGTATTTCCAGGAGATAACTTCTTTGAGGTCTTTGTTTCAGCCAAAAAAATCTTGTATGAGTACAATGTAACTGTGCAGGARTTTTGCTAAGTCTGGTATAGTCCTTATGAACAGTATAACTGGGTAGCTTTGGCTTTAACAAGTGGAAAAGGTGGAAAACAAGTGGAAAAAAAAATTTAAATTCCTTAGCAAAAGTCATCCTTTATTCCCAATATTAGTCAGTCATATCCTTTACTATTAAGCCTTGTAGATTACAGTAATAAACACAGCTAAAGGCACACACCATTTGAGAGCTTGTCCATYCTACCAAATACACTTATTTCACTCATCAATTACCCTCCTGCATCAGATCAAAATACAATGAGTGATATTCAAGACTGAAGCCACCAATTTAATTTTACTTCAAATAAAAGTTTTTAAATCGGTGGTACTTCAGGACATGTATAAACTGAAATACTAAAGAAAAATGTATTACCATTTTAGCTGACAGGCATTAAAGACTGCCAATTGCCAACATGAATTCTGCTCAGTTTTCTACAGTGAAACACAGATACAGCTATAAATTCACAAAATTTCAAGTGACATTTCCCAGTAACACCTACTCTTCAAAAAATGCCTCTTTTYAAATTCATGGGATCAAGAATAGCTGTTAAGAGGAAATCATATCAAATAACTGCAGYTTTGTTACAGTTTTCAGTTAAAGTATTTGCACAGTTATTGCATTTATAGTTGCATGATGTGTTTAAAAGACTATTTATGTGGATGGCTTCCTACCCACTGCTCTCAATATTTTCAGAGCAGAGATTTGCATTAGCGTGTCATTCAAGCAGCCTGGAGTACAGATGCTCAAAGAACTTGACAAACAAACCCTTCTTATGCAAAAATGACGGCAAACAGACCATTTGAATGTRGCCAGGAAACAGAACTGGAAAAACAGTCTCATCTGCCTTGTCCTAGCCCTGGCACGTAGACAGCAGGTGACTGGATCAGTTCAAAAGTTTCTACTGATTTTCCCAATACCAATGGCCAGGAGAGGACATAGAGAAATTCTCTGCTATTGAACAACCACCTCTCTGTGAAGCACTTAGCCACTAGAATTTCAAATAGTAAAACCTCAGGAGAAACATTAACTKCATCTCCCTGTTTTCATACTAGTAATCACCACCCTGGCCTACATTAAGGATCCCTCCACCCAGCTGCCGCCAGCTCTCTGCGGTATAAAGCAGCTAACACCCGAAGCACAGCAGAGACCTGCTCACACTTACCCTGCTCATAGGCCTCCATCCCACTCTGGTCAAGGGTTTAAGAGCACCGAAAGGCAGAAGGTAATAGAGAATAGTCAGAGGCCAAGAACGGAGTTTCAGAGCAGGCCTAGACATACAGCTCAGCTGGCCCAACCTTCGCCTCAGGGCCAGCTGGGGGAATTGCAACCTGAAAGATTACATACACAACATGAGAGGGTCAGCATCTCAGCTCCATCACCCCCAGCTTCTCATGGCTGGCAGTGCTTTATTTTTCTGCTTATCTTTAACTATACCTCAATTCTGCAAGTCTCTACTGCTCTACTTTGGTCACTTCTTCCCTTTTCCCAAGCAAAAGATCAGTTTAACTAAAAAAAAAAGTCTTCTGTCCAAATAATGGTGTTCAGTGTCACTGGTCAAATTTCATTAACCACTCCCTCAAAAATTAAAGGCAAAAGTCAATTGCAGAAGACATAAGAAAAGTAAAAGCTGGTTCATCCAACAAAAACATAACAGGATAGTTTGCAATGAGAAAAACGGAGAACAAAACTTGGTAGGAGTTTCAAGAAAAATACCCCCAAAAAAGTGTTGCTTGTGACTGTTCCAGCTCTTGCACAGCCAGACTGGACAGCAAAGTGAGTATTCTGAAAGTTGAGAATCTATAATTCTGGAGCATTAAGCCCCAGATTGCATGGAAAGGCAATATTAAGGGAAAAACATATTCTTGCAAAAGAAATCCTTGAAGCCTAAGAATTGCAATCCCTCACAGATTTCCTTAGCTGGAGGATTCCTGACTGTATAATGTCTAAAATTGTATTCTCCATCACAAAAGATGTAGGAGTCAAATTTACATAGACCTGTTGGTCACTGACAGACTTCAGAAAACAAGTACTTCATACTTGAGAGAGAAACCAGAGTGTCATTTTTGAGTTCAGTAATGCAGTGTTCAAATAGCCCATTCCAAAAACAGCTTTACAGGCCTTAAAACCTTCATACCTTGCATACCTTGGCTCTGAACAGAGGATACACAGATTAAGCAGATACTGCTCGTGCTGCAAGCTAACCTGGTCTCATCACTCTCTGGCCCAACTGCTGCACCTAGGATTTTGTTTTGATTTTGATGTCTAACTGAAAGCAAACTCTTATTGTGCATGTGGCCAYGAGCAGAAGCTGAACTTCCGAGGCTGAGAAGGGGAAAGCCCCTCATGTTATTAGCAAGAGACATCTTCAGCCTCAGTTCAAGTGATGAAATATCCTTCAGGTGAACTAACTCCCTATTTATTCTTGGGCTTCTCCTCATGAAGGAATTCTTGACTGAGCTATTTCTCGCCTTTCCAAAATGACATTATCAAACTGAAGTCTGCTTGCCTGAGGGCAAAATATTCAGGTCTTCTGGGCACTGACTGAACCCCTGGCTAAGAGCCTGTTCTCCCCTCTCTGTTGAAGATGAAGAGGCTGTGCCTGCAGCCTGGGCTCAGCTCTGTGCGTGCTGGCTACATGCAGAAGGCTCCGGCTGCACTGAGCAGCCCTCCGCTTCACTGGACTCAATTGTATGAAAAGTCAACTATAACACACTGTGCATTTCTTTCCAAATGGAAAGAAGCTAGGAAAACAAAACAGAATTTTGTGCCAACCTGTTCCTTTCAAAACCTGGATCAAAAGAGCAGGCACAACATCRTTGCTCGGGTATGCAAAATGGTGCTTTTGGCTCAGATTTTCTCTGCAGCAAAACCAACTTCCTCCTTACTTCCTCCTCCCCAAAATAGCGCACGATCTGGGCAGAGCACAGACCTCCCAGAGGACAACGTGCTGCGTGGCTGCATCAGCGGAGGGAAAGCCGGGGGTGGCACCACGTGCTGCCCCAGGGCCCTGCGGCCGGGGCGCCGCTCCCCTCCCGCCTCCCCCCCTTCACTGCAGTCGATCCCGGACCAATCCCGGCAGAGCTGCATCCTGGCAGCTGCCTCGGAGCCCTCCGGCTCCTCGCTGCCTCGGCCTCTTTTCAGAGCAGCCCCTCGCTAATTTTTCCTATTCTCCGAGTCCAACGGAGTAGAAAGGAAAGAAACGCTTGTCATTCCCCTTGTCATAAAACATCATGCCCTTCTCTGCCAATTCAATGCATAAGGAGCTTTATAGTAATTAGGCCAAACAAAAGCTTTGCAGATGGCTGTCGCTGTGCCCAGAAACCCTCCCATCCTCCCTCCCTCCTTTCTCCCTTCCTGCAAAGCAGAAAACACCGAACAGTACCTGAAACGGCTTCTCCTACTTGGTGTCCCCCCAGCAGAGCCGGCAGGGCCTGGGCTCTCCAGTTGTGGGTGCTGGTCCCCGGCACAGCTGCTGCTGCCGCCGTTCCCTGAACGCAGCCTCCGGACATGAATTTTAACTTTGCGGAGGTTGTAGCAAGAGGGTGGAGGGTTAGATAAAGCTTTATAGCATCTCACCATTTCCCTGTGTGTAGATCTGGTCCCTGCAGGGTGTTTGACTGACACATCGTCAGGGTGACGGTTGCTTGCAAGGCTCAGTCTTTTTTCCTCTACCTCTCCTTCCTTTGCTTGCTCCGGCACAGGAGGGAGGACACGTCGTCACAGTTCCTAATTCCCCCGCCGCTTTGTCTCTGGATTCCCCCTCCGTTTCCCACTTGAATCTCTGCTGCGAGGCTTGCAGCTATTGCAAACAAACAGGCATGGGGTCATATTTCAATATCCCACTACAGCGACGACTCCGCACAAGACAAAAGCAAGCTCTCCGTACAAGCAGTCCTCGCTTCTCCCTAGCCAGGCTGGCCATTGAAACCCAGCTCGCCGAAAACAGCCCGCAGTGTCCGGCCGGCCGCGACGCGCTACAGTCGGAAGAGCGGCCGGCTGGCCCGGCACAGCTAACCCCAGTGAGCGGCACTTGGAATACGAGGCTGGAGGAGGAGGAGCGTGGCGGYGAAGAGGAGGGGATAATTCCACACTTCCCTTCTGCACTGCAGCAGCTGCAGCTAAAGCAGCACCAGACTGCTGGGCAGTCAAGCCTGTACCGCACCAGAGCTCCTTCCCTGCTCTTCACATTCAGCTTGGAAAGGAGGAGGAGTGAAGGAAAGCAGGATCTTTGCCTTTCACAAATCCTCGCCAGGCAGGCACCAATATCCATCGCCTTAAGTCTTCCCATATCCAACCCCTCACCTAGGGAGCAGATAAGGGACATTGTTCTGCAAATCCCCAGATGCATAATGGAACAAGCCAATTGTGGGGCCAGCTGGAGAACCAAAAAGGAGTGTTAATGAGTTTCATGTGGCTCCCAGGACTGCCACAGTTTTTGCATCCACTAGAACTAGAGTATGAAGCAAGGATGAAAGAAGATTTCCTTCTCTTAAGGCTAAAGGCTGTAGGATCAATCTCAGCATTCTGAGAAYAGACAAATTCTCCTCTTCAGCTCTGCTGGGTACACTTCAAGCCCAGCTTTTCTCTATCTCCTGGTGACTAGACTTGGATTGTTAAAAAAAAAGATCAGAATCCATCTCAAGTAGGTCGAGGGGAATATTTTCTAGCAAATGTCACGTACTATGATTGGCCTTCCGCTCTAGATATTCCACATGTTCCCTAGACATAAGATCAAACTGTTCTGAGACTAGTGTTTAAGTTGTTGTTTTAAGCTGGATTTTAACAATCACATTAAAAAAAAAAAGAAAAAAAAAAAAAAGAGAAAAAAGTAAAGTGAAAGTTAAGATCGGTTGACAAGCACACAAAATACACTCCTTTTCCCTGAGCCCCCTGCCAAGTTTTCTGTTTTCCCATTTCAAATACTCTTCACTCTTTCTTTGGCTGGCACAAGAAACTCCTACACACACACACACTGAGTAAAATGAAAGCATTTACCCAAAACACGAGCAAAATTTAAAAAGCRGTGAGGAACACTGAGCAGCCATTTCTCTTGATTTGCCAGGTACATTAGAAATCACTGCCATTAAATACTAGAATTTAAATAGGAACTGAAACTAAATTGGCAACATCCTTTTACAAGGCAGTTCATGGGACTGAAATGGAAACGTCCGTTGGCCAGACACGTCTGTGAACCCGCGTGGCCGCTCGCAGAGCCGCGAGGAGGGAGATTCCTGTGAGTGCTGGGGAGTCGGGGCAGCCGCGCGCCCCAGCCTGGGGCTGCCTCCCTGCTGCTGCTGCAGACACGGGCTCCTCCTCAGCCCTCCGCATCCGCCCAGCTCTGCAGGAAGACAACAGAGCCAACAGAAGTCGGAGCTGCTTGTTCTTCAGGGCTCTTCACTTAAGCATGTGGAGGGAGGTAAAGTCTCAGACTTGCAGTCTGATCCCCACAGATAAGCTTAAGAAATGACAATATCCTAAATCAAGCGTGCTTGATTCTAAGAAAGTATGGGGCATATTAAACAGCTCATCTGCTGCTTAAGCATTCTGCTCTGTGACATTGCTGCAAATTAAAATAGAAGGAAAAGCAAAACACAAAGGGGACTATCACTCCTCATTGATAAACAAAACACTTGGAGTAAGAGATTCCAGGAAAATAGGAGTGTCACCATTACAAGTTCTCTTTCTGCACTTCTTCAAAATCTCAGTTCAGATAAGAAAACTAATGTCTCTCATCCATTCTGTTCTACTGACCTAACGATGTTCACCAAGATGGAAACACCCGAGTCCTGCTTAAGCACTGACATACACAGCAAGTTGCCCTTCTCCTTGCTGCTGCACTAGCAGCAGCTTACAGCTCCACTCTGCAAGAAGGGCAGAATGAAACATCCGTAACTGTCAAAAAGAACAAGGGAAGGGACCTGAACTGGTGATTAACCAGCTCAAACCAGGAACTTGTGCAATGGCTTCTCAAAGGCTGGACTTCTCGGCATCCAGCAATGCCACAGAACTGTTTTATTATCTCAGACAAGAAGGTCATGGGTGTTGGTTAAGTATTAGCTTGGACATCAGTACCAAACTCCCCAATCTGCCTGAACTCATCCAGAATCCATGCTAAGCAAATAAAGCAAGCAGTGACCATRAGGTATAAATCCCTACAGAATTATTATCTAATAATGAGCTGCTAATCTGCCACCAATGCAACACCATTCTGCTCTGTCTGCTCAAATAAGTGTCAAATCCAGTGACCCCATCTAATTACGGGTCCTCTCATCACGGGCTCAAGYGCCTCCCTCAGGGCTTCAAAAAGCAGCAAGCTGAGGCCTTTGCAAGAGTGAGCGGCTAATGCACAACTGCACCTAATGGTGAAGCAGCACATCTGAAATCAAAAGTGCGAATCATGAGGCTGGAAGCGTCTCGCGCCAGTGCGTGACCCTCCAGTCACGCTGCATCCCTTGGGCAACTGCAGCTGTTTAAAAGATGCCTCCAAATAGGACCCTGGGAGCAGCTTTCCAGTTAAGGGAGGAGACAGCGATGTCCAACGCTGGCCCTTTCCCAGCAGCATCTGTTCAATTCAGCCACACGTAACCCCTGCTCCTATTGGATTTCCTTGTGAGTCACCCCGCACCCAGCCAGGAGCTCCTGGACCCCAGGAGCAACCCAAGGAGCCGCCCCGTGGACTCGGCCCCGCGGTCCCGTCACGTGCGCCCTGAGTCACTTCCAGCCCACGCGGAAGCGCCCCGGCTAGTGGAACGTACCGTTAACTTGCACAGTTCTTTACTTTTAACGTGAAGAAGCCCCTCTACAACTTTCCTCATTTTACTAAGCAAAGGGCTTTGGTCATTTTCCCCTGCGGTTTTACACTGCTGACTTAGTTGTATTCCCTATATAAAGAAAAAAGGCGGTATTTTAAGCTAGCCATAAAAGGAGCGGATAGTCTCCTGGATGCCTCCTGTGAAGCCAAGGAGGAAAAAGGGAGTTTCACTAATTTTTGCAAAGCGATGAGAACGTTTCTGACCCTTAAAACACACCGTTCTGTTTTAGCATCTACCTCTGCATCCACCTCTGCCCCTCCACGCGCTCGAGAGCAGGGAGATCTTGGCCGGATCCGCCCCGCGACCTCGCCGCTTCACAGAGACGTTCCCGGGGGCCGCGGAGTGTCTGCCCCAACGGGGACCGGGAGCCGCCGCCGCCCTCGCACAGCGGGGCCCGCTCCGCCTCCGGCCCCCCGGCGCCTCCCGAG
>PTEX01000075.1:1854465-1915429 GCA_003342815.1 Eudromia elegans
AGGCGGCGCGGGGAAGGGCCCGGGACCGGCTCCGGGCAAGGAGCGCGGCGCCGGCGGCGGGAAGCTCTTGGGAAGGAGCTCCTGTGAAAGCGGACACTGTTGTGGGGCCAAAAAGCCATCACATTAGTGAAAAAAAGAGTCTTCATTTTACTGGGTTCCATCTTCCAGGGCAGCCAAGAACAGTATTCACAAAGTCACTATCATACCCTGCCCTTTTTGGTGTTAAAACGTCACCCACCTCAACGTGTTCTCATCACCTTTGCCGTGCTCTTTGAGAAGTGCATTCTGCAAGTGCCCATTTGCTCAAGTCAAAATACCAGAACATAGCAGCAGGTTTGCAACACAAGAGACCAACAAATCAGAGATTATGTTTCATTCCTTAAGGGCAAAACTGTTTGGATACAAAAAAACCCCCCCAAAACTCCAAATTTTCCATTCTGGGGTGTTTTCCAGACTGGATTCATACCTCTTACTGCAGGAGGGTCCTAAAGGTCCGTTCCTYTGGGCCAAGACAAAAGCACATTATGTGTCGCACTGCTAGGGCAGCATTCAGTACTCCAGTAACTCAAACATCAACCATTTCTAGTAGCAAGAGAAAAGACCATTCCCATTACCTTGGAGCACCAAGATCTTCAATCCGTACTTTTGCAGCACTTCCCCAATGTCTTAAGCGATTTTACAAGCAGGGAACCAGGCAGAACCACAGGTTATTTGCCACCTGCATCAGATGTCTCTAGCTCAGTTCCTCTCTCAAAAGATCCGCTGTGCTTTTCCTGATGCTGTCATTCCAATAGCAGAGACCCTTTCACTAGGGCAGCATTTAAATAACTTCATTACACTGGGGGGAAAGGGGAAAAAAAAAACAACACTATGGAAGCAAAGGACAGTAGCCAAGAAATCCCCTTTTTCCAGAGAAACTCTGTCCATCAGGTCAACCTGTTCTCCAACAGGGCCAAGGTTTCCCTGAGTAAACTGTGCYACCTGTTATCACCCTGGCCCCAAAAGGCAGATGAGAGGAGGGGAAAATGCCTCCCATTGGCACATCAAGAGCACGCCATGCCTGGAGATCCTGGCCAGGAGACAGTGGTGCCAGAGCAAAGATTTGAAGCAGCAAGCATTAGCCTTCCATCCACCTGATAAATATCTACCTGTCTTCCCCCAAGCCCTCTGCTTTGCCTCATCTGATTAAAACAAGGCTGATCCTCACGGGTATTCACAGTACAAGAGGGACTAAGGCTCTAATCAGCTCAAGCTATTAGCTGCATAATGACTGTAAGAAAACTAATGGCATATGCTAAAGAAACCAGACTGCTCTCTCTCTCTCTCTCTCTCACTATAAAATAAAGAAAACTTAGCTTAAACCAGATTCATTTATTTTTCTCAGTTCTTTTATGAAGTTTGGGCCAAATAAAATCACGCAGGAATGTATCCATTGTCTAAATTCAGTCTATACTTTTATGATGATACCCTATATGTATCTCTGCAATAGGGAGATGTCTGCCTGTGTAATATTATGATGGTTACCTATTTATCTTTGGTTTTTGTCAGAGCGACTGGCACGCCCCTGCACTTGAGGTGGCCGGTGGAAGATGGAGCGTTCTCAGCTGGCCACGAGCTGAAGTCAGACCGTGAGAGCGCAGGCCCGGCAGCAAGGTGAGCGTGGCGCGTGCTGGCTCCGCGGCACTCTCTCAAGGCCCGTGCTGTCACACTTGTTTGACCATGCAAAGGCRCATTCTCCTGCTCTACACACAACATTTTTCTCTCCACTCCTAACTTTGCTCCCAGGGATGCCAGAAACAGTAAGGGAGAATAATGGAAAATGGTATGTCAGCAAAAGGACACTCTGCTTTCCAATAAAAAGGAACAATGCAGCTACTCTTTTTTCCTTGAATCCTTCATTGTTTGCAATATCTCTTGCAATGCCTGAACACAGTTTCTCTTTTTCCTCTTAGCTGTCAAGCTTCCTTTTTCTCCCACAAAAGCATTCAACAGAACTCCAGCATATCAGGAAAGGATTAGGAAAACCTGCTAGCATCTCCCACTAGTATATGCTGCATTTGGAGTCCTTCTTATCAGTCTGAAATTCACTGTGAGGTTTCCTGCTGCAAATACAAATCCTCTTATCCTCAAACCTGGTAGCTCAAAATGTATTAACTACCATATAATAACCACCAACAAGCCAGTATAATGAGAGAAAGAAAATTTGTCCAACCTTGTAACTGGAAGTATGATCAATAATAAGAAAAAAAGTTTTTAAAATCAAAACTGATATGACATTGTCTTTTTGATTAAATACTGCACAGACACTTAGACTTTATTCATTTATTTTTAATGAGAGCCTCAAATCTGTCTGAAATAAGCTTTAACAGGGGAAGAATATATAGAAGATACATTTTCAGACAAATTCCCCAAGAGCTATCATAGCCTAAGCTGTGAGCATCTAGACCTTCTGTATCATATATGATTTGGGTCACTAATGAAAACAAATTTAAGGATTCCAGTCTAGCCCTTATAGGCCTGTGGCTAAAATCACTCAYAAACTCAGAGAGTGCTTAGGAATGCAAAGAAACAGGGGATGCTAAAGGTCRTACTGAAGCATCTCCTACATAAATCCCTGTATTTAACTCCTCCCTTTGAAATGCCACTGAAGCAGATACTCACCTGTCTGTTCTGCAGAATATCACATTTATTTTTAACTGTCTCATATAGAGCTATACAATATACTTAAGTTTTAACATTTGACCCATTAATCTGATGTGCATAGTTCAATTCCACCATACCTACTAAACTTGAAGTCCAGAAAGAAAAAGCAAATATCTCTCAAGAMCAGCAAGAATCATTGCAGATTTGAGGCTTACCTTAATGAAAACAGTCTTACTACAGTCACAGAACAAAACACAACACAACACAGAGGTAGGTTTTTAATGATTAGGTATTAATTCCGTCTCTGCTTCCTTACAAAGTGTATGAGGCATGAAAACATAAAGGAAGCAAACTGCCAAAGTAGCATAGATTCATCAGTTAGTGAGAAAAAACAAAAACCCTCCTACAACTACAGCACATACTGTACCCAACAGCTAGAACTGCTAGGACAATAAACTCAGTACTCACTGTCTTTTTGAATGCTACCACATGTAATTTCAGTCTTGAATTACTAATTCCTGCTAAATAGTCGCAAGGATGGTTTTGGTAGTCTTGTAYTGCTTTCACATCAATACAGAATTATCAGCAAATTCTGTAAATTTATTTCCCATCTGKATTTCTGTATTTAAATTCTATAAACTTTCTAACATGCTTAACAATTTGCTACCTTTCAACGAGAGGTTGTGAAAATGAGAATATTGTTGCACTGAGCAAAGCCACAACTTCTTCAGTGTTGCTGTGGGTGACTGCTGGGTGTCCTTTGTGTTCCCTAGGGCTGCAGGAAGACAGGGCTGCTGAACACAAGCCAGCCGTGTGCCAGGGCTGCAGTGAAGACCAAGAGCGTATGGGGCTCTGTCACCAGGAGCAGAAGCCAAGGGAAACTCAAGGCAAGTAATTGCTGCCTTAATGTGCTTATGAGGCCACACTTAGGCTATCATGTCCAGTTTTTAGGTCCCTCAGGTCAAGAAAGATAATTTGATAACTGATAAATTTGAACATGTCCATTGAAGGGCCACSAAGTATGTGAGGCTACAGGAACTGGGCTTGTTCAGTCTGGGGATACCTTGGGCAGGGGGGGACTAGTAGCAGCCCTCAAATATCCAAGATGATGTTGCCAAGATGGAGGCAGCTCTTTAGGAGGGAGATGGGGAGATAACAGCCATAAACTGAAACAGGAAAGTTTCACTAAGTCTAAGGAAAATACTTTTTCACTATGAAGATAATTATCAGAGCAGGCTRCCCAGAGAGGCTGTGAAATCTGGCTTTGGAGATTATCAAGGCCCAACTGGAGAAGGCCCTGAGGAACCCAGTCTGAACTGAACATTAGCCCTGCTCTGAGCGGGGAGTTGAACTGCATGACTTCCAGCCTGAGTCATTCTGTGCCTACCAAACGTCCTTTTATTCCAAACACTGAAGACAATAAAGGAACAAGGTAGTAATCTGACTACCTAACCCTTCTACCTCCAATTTAACAAGTATTGGACAAAAAATGTGCAGGCCTTACTAAAGGATGGGATGACGCTTGCAGTTTCTAATGTATCATCACACTGATATTAGCAGAAAGGACAGTTATTTAGAAGATAAAAACTTCAGTTCCATGATTTGTCAGAACAGGCATTGGCAATAGAGCACAGAGAGCTACATTTTGCCTGTTAGAATGAAAGCAAAACAGTGTTGTGTCACACATGCCAGAAGCACGATCTCCCAAGGTTTCTTACCTCCCACTCACTTGCAAGCTTGACTGGCACCTCTATGCCCCTTTTCTCCAGCTCTTCCAACTTGTAATTTTCATATTTTCTGTACCCTGCATATCCCCCACCTGTAGCCACCAGAACATGGAAGGGGCGCAGACGGAAGACTTGCCTCGCTGGAGCAGTATGGAGCTTTTTCCTGTCTGTAACAAAAAAGCAGATCTTAGGAACCAGCACAAGCACACAGTAAAGATAAAATCATGACAAGAGGCAAGGGACATCCAACAAGAAGATGGAAGCATTATCAGGTATCAGTGACGCAGAAGTACGAGCATACGCTCCTAAGTACTCCAGTTATTGCAGCTTACCAAGTAACAGAGACTCAGCTGATGAGCACTAACTACCTTGATGTGTTCTTAACCTCCCCGGATCATTCCAGCATTCATCCCTTCCGCACAAAGCAGCTGCCTGACTGCATCATGGGGCTGGATTCCCAAGTTTTCATGTCTTTGCCTCTGGATTTCTATCTTACTTTCCAACTACGAGTTTTTCTACATTGCTACGGTACAGAATAATCAGTTCAGAGGAAACAGCCGTGGCAGCACACGGCACTGTGCTTCCCATGCTTTATAGTTTTCATTATTTGGGGGGAATCCTCAACCTGTACAGCTAAATAGAAGAGGAAAGAAAAATGACCTGGTTTAGTACAGGTTTGGTAAACAGGATRGAGGCACATCTGCTGTAGTACAGGTCATTATATGGATTTTTTTTWAAGCTATTATTACCTCCCTTACTGAGCATTACGCAGCTCCTCTTGCTTAACACAAGTTTTGCATATGGGATGGGARATGCATGTAACCCCACAGGACAGCTACAAAGGACAGTCACAGTGGAATTTTCCTTCCAAAATCTTCCAAGACCACTGCTGCACTCAAAAGGAATTCATCCTCCAATACTAATGGGTGTCACTTCCACAACAATCATGAACACAAAAGAGCCATAATGAAAAACAAAGGACAACATCTCCTTCCATCAATGTCCTGTTTAGGACTTGACTATAAAACACCACCTTAACAAAAACAAAAAGGAACCTACTGAATTTGTGAAATACCACATCTATTTCTGGGCATGCATAAACACAGTGAATAACTCTTTGGGAATCCTAGCAAATAAGTGCTTAGCAATTTAGTTCTAAGTAATAGAGTGATTAGGTGCATTTAGCTATTCTTCCTCCCTGATGCTGCAAAAGAGAGATGCCCAGTAAAAGTAATATTTGCTCACATTTTGTTTCACCAAAATATTACTTTTGCTCATTTCTTTCCTATTGATACACTTTAAAACATACTTTGATTATATGCCTTAAAGTTCATCATAWATTACATTGTGTTACGTAAAAACAATTTAACTCTCACTGGGAAAAAAGAATTAGATTTTTTGGAAAATACAAGGCAACAACTGAAAAATAAATTCTAGCAAAGCACAAGTATTAATAACATACAAGGATAATTCAGAATAGCTACTTTTTTATAAAGTAAGTATTTATTTTAAATTTACAAAGACTTTATAACCTTTCCACTTGGGTATGCAAGACAGCTGCATCACTASTACAACAGAAACGCCTGTGCAGAGACAAGCGGTAGCCTTTGTCCTACAGCCCTCAGCTCCCTTCCCACCAAAACTTTAGTCCAACTTCAGCAAAGTGGCTCTGCTGTTTCACCAGGTATGGTAAGACCCCAAACCAAAGCCCCTCGGTGCAAATTAGGTCTTTCTGGTTTGTAACCAGGGTTTCCATTTCGAGAGCCTCTACTGATTATATCTAGGTGAACATTTCTGCCTCCTRTGCAACAGAACCATTCTGTGTTCCACAAGCCACAGCAAACAAATGATTTAATTTGTTGATAACTGATATGAGGAGTTGTTCCCTCACCCCCAGTACTAGAACAACAGCATTTCTGTACCAGGAAACAAAAATTGATCATCAGCAAAGACATTCAACATGCTGTAGCTAAGTCGTTTGTGCCTAAAGAAAGCGTAACACCTTTTAGGCATAAGTGAAATTCACATGGTAAATTTTCAAAATTCAAGACAAAAAGGTTATTTACTGATTTTGGCAACAATATTGTGTTCAGGCAGCTGGCACTGTTTAGAGATTTAAACTGAACACTCTGTTCTTTGATGATAGCAAGACTATTGCAGCTCTCTGGGCAGCAGCATGAGAATGTGGGGAAAACTCCTATTTTGGTAGATGAGCCAGTAGAAACAAGTCCAGGAGACAAGAGGGAAAAGCTTGGGACTTTTAACATAGTAATAACATTTTTATAGACTTTGAACTGCAATCGGAATTCCTTGCAGATAAGAGAAACCTGTTTCAGATTTCCCTTAGCCTTCAAGTATATCCAGCAATATTTTACTGTAAAAAAGCTCATCTATACAGAGATTTGATTATTATGTTATTGGACAATATCTATATCTAAACAACATACAATTTAATGATATAGCAATTTGTTTTCTGGAAACTCTGTGCAGTTTTTATATTGGTATGACAACACACACATTGGTTGTAACTTTACCAGAAATATTTATTAAAAAACAAAATACTTACCACAGCATTGCCCAACCAGAACACCTCCATGTACAAGCATCATTTTAATTTTAAGCACATCAGCAAGTCTTAAACACATCATGTAACTCTACTTGATTTCCTGGTTTATTAAGATTATGGGTACAGGTAGAAGCATTTGAGGATCTTTAGACCTTTCCTTTTTTTACAGGCCGATTACACCACTGAAGTCCAAATTTCACATATGTYTCATGGTGAATCAGGAAATACAGTCAAACTGTTTTTATCAGTTTCTTATCTGTTGTTACATTCTATTATCATCCACCATGCATTAACCTTGATGTCTCCCTACTGATTCAGTCACTTTCTTGCCTAACACACCACGTTATTTCATCAGCTTTAATGTTGATAACAGATACCATTTAGCTATCAGACACATTACACATGACTATGCTATTACAAAAGTCTTTCAGACAACATCCACAAAAACTCCTTCAAAATATCTGTCCAGAAAGAGCCATAGAATGCATCTGACTTGATTCTTGGCCATGCCCCCTGCTAGAGATACCCAAGAGCAGCAGAACATTAAAAAAGACTTTTGTTATCCTCCCCATTTGTGTATGAACTCCAACATACATATTCTTCCCCATGATTTTTTTTTCCCCTCTAGCATCTGTTATTTGGACTGTGCTAAGCACTGAGATCACAGTCCATCTGATTAAATTTGGTTTACATAATATTCTACTTTCTCYAGCTGTTGAAATTAGGCAGTATGGGGAAACTGCTCATTTTGCCTACAGCTTACCTTGAAAGTAACAATTGTGACATGACTAACTGCTAGTTTATAGTATAACATTAAAAGTTAAACAAAATTGCCTGCAAGGGAAAAACTTGCTTCACCAGTATGCTGACATGGATGTGATAAAAGAAAGGTGCATTTACATTGTACTTGCATGCCAAGAGGCAGGCCTGGAGGATGTACAGCTGCTTGGTTCTTGTAATGTTTAAGTAACTTAAGTACAAACAGCACACTTGTCAAAAAATTCATATTACCATGRAAGATGGAAACAGACTACAGCTCCCTTACCAAAAAAATTACAAAGAGAGACAAATAAGATTCCTTATGAGATGTTATTTAGACAGATAAATACAATTATTTTACTGACTGGAGAAACAGAACACCAAAGGAGTAGGGCACCATTTGCAGGAATATGCCTAAGGAAATGCAAGGAATTGCATAGACTCCTCAGTCTCTCTAGACTCCCACTTAAATCTCAGGAATTTCATATTCCTCCAAATGTGGCCATCAATTTGCTTAATTTTGAGCTGTTCCATTTGCAGATTTACTACAATGCTTAATTTTAAAGCACTGAATAGGCAAGAGTCTTTCTTCACTTACCACTGAAAAAGTTCCGAGAAGGCGGCTGTTTCCACAGAACTTGGGCTCTAACACACAGGTTTCCAGGTAGGATGAAGTTACAGCTAGTCAGCAAACTGCAAATTTAACACACAAGAATCAGCTGCCTAAGTACCAATATTTTATAATGCAGATCTAAACAGGTCAACATAGTGMGATAATCTTATACTCAGAAGCCAATTAACATAGAGGGAAAAATCTCCTTAAAGGGACATTAAATTCCTAAAGAATCTTTCCCATCTAGCCCATTCCAAAATCTGTCAATTCAATTATTCCCACAAGCATGAGGCTGGCATGRTACCACTGCAGACTGTTGTTATCCAGGACTACAGATCTGAATGGTGACAGGAGAGGGGCAGTGTTCTCACAAAGATGAACTTAACTGCGTGGGAGGAACGGGGTCTGGCGGCTCTTTGTGCAATGCTGGGGGCTCTGGAGGTGCAAATGCAATGGCTCACATCCTGACTTGGCCATCAAGCCACCTGTGCACTCCTCATCAGACACACATTGAACAGAGAAATACTGAATTTCCTTTCAAGCTATTACATCATTTAGGCTGATGCAATTATAGGAGATGTTTATAATTCTCTCAGATTTTTAAGAATGAATTTCAGATATCTAGTGAAGTACATAAAGACATTTTTAATAATGGAAAGGATGTCTATAAATMACAATTTTCTTGTCCAGAAGTTACATAAAGCCAGTACACACTTGCTAACAATAATATGATAGCCAARAACGAGCAATCACAGTTTTCACCTATCCCCATGACACCATTTCAATAATATTTCACTCTATCCTTCAGCTTCATGATCACTATTAAAACTACCGTATTAAACCTGAGTATGACAAGACAGTTCTGTATTAACCCAAATATGGCAAGACAGTTCCTCCCCTGAACATGGATTCCCCTGACCAGGTGCCAAACATGCCACACTTCTGCATCACCTCCCAGGATATTATTTCCTTAACATGACAGAAAAAGCCTGCCTGTATTGCTGCAGAACCTGTATGTTTTACATAGCAACATGACGCAATTTTATAATGAACAACGAGCTGAACTCATCCTCTTGGGTCATACACGGGACCTATACTCATCTGCTATATTGCAAGACCTGTTWTAAAACATAGTGAAATACCTGGAATAAAAAGAGCACTTGTCTATCAACAGATCACGACCCTCTTGTAAGAAGTTCAAGAATAACTATGGTAACTAATCGCAAGAGATTAGGTTAAGATGACCAAACACCAGGAAGGTTTTAGCACCCAATAAAATGAAGAAAAACTCCTCCTTTGCCTAAAATGTCACTCCTCAGAAACCTGCCTTGAACAGCACCTCTTCATACACAAAACGTATATGAGTCTTCATAGGCAGCGAATTAAAAAGACCCGCAGTGAGAACAGGCAGAGCTGCATGGCTCCCCAGGCACCACAGCGCTCCACGGATCTTCACCTAGCAGCAAGAGGAAGAAGGCAGCAACAACTGAGGCCCTAAACCCCATCAGACCCGCTCCGAGCATCCAGCCTGCCCTCGGCTCTGAAATCCGTCTGGAAACAGATAGGGACGGCGAGGCTGGGTGGTCGTCACCCCCCGCTCAGGCCACCGCGGCCGTGGAGACCCGTGTCCCGTGTGGCCCCGGGGACAGCGGCACCGGGAGAGAGCATGGAGAGATGGACCAAGGCAGGAGGCAGCTTGGGAAAACGGCGACAGGGCAGAGAAACAGCTTTTATATACACATACATACAGACACGGAGCGTGGATACATAAACAGTGTACATATACATACATATACAAAGCATATACACATAGAATATACATGTATATGTGTGTGTGCATATATACACACATGGCATATATGTGGAATCTATGTGTGTATGTGTGTGTGCAGAGATATATATACACACAGCATATATGTGGAATCTATGTGTATATATGTGTGTGCATGTATATATACACACACAGAGCATATATATGAATACACATATATGTCTATGTATATATGTATATACATATACACAGCCTATATATGGAACATATGTATGTATATGTTCCACCGCTATGAGGTACACAAGCTGGTTGGGTAAACGCTGTCCCCGAAGCGCCGCTCACGGCCTGGCAAGCGGTGCCGGGCCCCGGTCCGGGAGGCTGCCCAGGTGACCTCAGGCTGGAGCCACCGCAAACCGGCGCCCAGGCGCTGCCAGCGGAGCCGGCGCTGCCCGAGGCCGCCGCGCCTCATCATTGCGGGCGCATAAAACTCCCCCCGGCCGCCCGCGGCCCCGGCAGGCCCCAGCAGGCCCCGAGGAGCCCCGTACCTGCCCCGCCGCAGCGCCGCCGCCGCACAACCCCGCGCCATGGCCGCCGCCATCTTGATGCCGCCGCCGCCGCGTCCTCTGCGGCGCCCCGCGCGGCAGGGCGGGAGAGACCGGGCGGGGCGGGGCCAACAGGGCTGGGGCGGGGCCAACGGGGCTGGGGCGGGGCGGGCACTGCCTGAGGGGGCGAGTTGGGAGGGAGGGGGCGAGGTTGTCGCGCGGTGGAGAGGTGGGCACGAGGTGCTGCCCTGAGGTGGCCGGTTGTGTGACCTGTAGAGGGGCTGGTGCGTGCGGGGATGAGGTGGCCTCAGTGGGGGATGAGGTGGGAGGCTCAGTCTGCTCCACAGAGGGGCTCATGTGTGGGGATGAGGCAGCCTCTTAGAGATGATGAGGCGGGAGGCTCAGTCTGCTCCACAGAGGGGTTCAGGTGTGGGGATGAGGCGGCCTTTCAGAGAGGATGAGGCAGGAGGTTCAGGCTGCCCCACAGAGGGGTTCAGGTATGAGGATGAAGCTGTTCCTCAGAGGGAATGTGCTGAGGGGATGAGGTGGCCTCTCAGAGAGGATGAGGTGGGAGGCCCCGGCTGCCCTGCAGAGGGACATAGTGAGGGGTTGAGGCTGCCCCATAGGGATTATGAGGCAGAGGGCTCAGGCCACCCTGCACAGGGGCTGAGTGTGGGCCGTTGCCTGAGGCGGGTACAGGCCGGGCCGGGTTGCTCTGTGGCAGGGAGGACATGGGCCATGGGGCACCACCAGGGCTGCTGTTGAGGCTGTGGGACAGGTGAGGTCCCCACAGCGACGGGGAGTCCTGGGGACATCAGGCTACTCCTAGGGACATTGTGGGGCCCAGCACTGCCCTGTCTGGGTCTGTTTTGGAGTCCTTGCCCTGTATCCTGAGAGCAGGGGGCTGTAGAGGTGATGTGGGTCCCACCCTTATAGACTCATCATTACAGGGAAGAAGCTAATGGTGTGTTCTGGTGGTGAAGGAGGGGAAGCTTTTTAGGGTGAATCAATAGGAAAAGAATTCCAGAGCATTTCTGCATCCTCAGTGCTTTAGGACACTTCTCTCACCTGACCTATACCATTATTACATTAGTGTTTTGGTTTTTTTTCCTTGAGCAAAGGCTCCATGAAGTCTATCACATCTTTACCTCATTCAGCTTTTTCCTTCCCCCTCCCTCCCTCCCAGTTTTACCAGGGACAAATTGCAGAATGATATCTGCCTAAATAACCAAAGCTTTTTCCTTGTATCTTCAGTATCTTTAAAGCCTTTTATTTTATATTGCTTAAGTTTCACTCTGAGACCCAAACGTAGCCCTCACCTAGTAATAACAACAGCATTAACCAACGTGTGGGGTTGGAGGTACATCCCGAGCTGATGTAATGGTAGGATTGCAGGAAGGACAACCACAAAGAAGGTGGGAGCGGATCCTGCTGGGCGCCTTGCTGCACACCCCGCCGAGCAGGAGCCKTGGTGCCTACCTGCAGGTAGGCCGACAGACACGCTTCCCCAGAGGTGGCTCAGGAGTGACTCAGAGCCTAAGGTGTAGTTAATAGGGTGTACTTTTGTAATAGTCTGTTTTAATTAACATTAACTTCGCTGATTAGTGTTCTGTCCTGATCTAATCTTTCCTGCTGTAATTGTAAGTAAATATGCGGAGGACATTTAGTTATTTTTGAGTCCTTTTTAGCATGTTTTATCCCTTTTTTTTTTCTTAATATCTAATAATATATTGTATCATTGTATCAAAAAGCTGTATAGATTGAATGTTAAGGAATAAATCATAATTCCCAAACAGTGTTCAACCCAGCAAGACCTGTACAGGTGAGCCAAGTCAAAGGGTGGGATAGTGCCACAGATGTTGTCATAGCAAGTGAGAAAACAGAGGACTTGAAAAAGCTTAAGACTTGGGAAAGTTAATCCCAAGAGTTTATTTATATTTATTTATATAAAGAGTTTATTTATATTTATTATCCCAAGGATAATAAATATATGTTGTTCTGTGACCGGACTGTTGGGAGAGAAAACACCTCAGGGAAACTAGACAGGGGACTTCTGAGACAGCAAAGATAAGCGAAGGAATCTGTGTTATTTGTGTAAGTGGGAAATGAGGACTGTGAATCATTGGGAAGAGTACATAAGGCCACAGTAGAAATTTGGAAAAAATACCGGAAGGAGAGAAAGTACTGAGAAAATCCATGGGATGGAGAAAGAAAGCCTAATTATGAAACAGACCTCCTTTCTTCAGGAGACCGAGAGTGGTCAATTCTTTCCTGAACAGGGAAGAGGATAAAAGCATATTAGCAAACTTTGCATGTCCATCCATATAGGTGGATTCTCTATACTTCTGCTTAAGTATAACTTTTTTCCCTTTTTTGTGTGTTACAGAATTAATGATGTCTGGTTTTCAGCAATTTAGAGATAATACTTCCAGCTAAATGTTAGAAAACATGAAAATAAACCTGTTTGGATGAGATTGATGTGCTACAATGGAATGAAGAGCATCAAGAAAATTAACCAAGTAACAGCCCTGTTCTGAATACTTAGSTGGAGAAATACTTGTTTTAAGTTACATATATATCATTATCAGTTAAAAAATAAGAATAAAATGACTGTTCAATATACTCTAGAGAGAGAGATTCAGTAATTTGGACAAATTACTTATTTTTGATACACTTTTGGTAAGATTGCCATAAACACTTTTATATCTCTGAAAGGCATATTGGTGTCTGTCAGGAGAAGCACAATCTCTTTCAAATTAACATTTCTTCTTTTTATTTTCTTCATGAAAAGTTTTCGTAATCCCACTTCCCCCCCCCTTCCCCCCGGTAAAAGATCTATCTCCTTTTTTCTTTCTTCAGTGGCTGAACCTTATTTTACACTGAATAGTATGGAATGTGTGCAGTTTTCACCTCAGTGAAACAGCAGTTGCTGTGTGAGGGACTATGTGGTGAAACCAGAAATTAAAGCATGAACTTTTTGCTGCTGGGCAAATTAAGTGTAGTAACAGATTATGCTCTGTACTGAAGATTTTTGGGATAAAACCTAGCTTCAGACAGACATGTGTTCATAATAGAGCAGAATATGTAGTGATATTTTTCATCTGTTTGTGGCAATAGAACACTGAGTTTCTCCTTTGCCTATAAGGATATACCATCCTCTGACTTTTGACTTTTGTTTTCTTTTTCCTTTCCTTTTTTTGCCCCCCCCCCCTTTTTTATTTTTTTTAAATTTTCATGTATCCTTGTTGATGCCTAACTGCCTTTTGTTGTCTTCCAGAAGCTTTGGTCATTGCCATGGAATTTCTGGTATGAGAAGGCAGGACTTCAGGGTAGAGAGTGGATCCTGGCTGTGCTGCTTTAATCATGAAGATAACAATCATAATTGACTTAATCATCTTCACTTTGCTCTCTTCAGGTAAGGCTGGTGCAGAGAGGGAAAGGGAAGGGTGACCCCTGGATGGGTTACCAAGATAAGAACTCTAATATGTGCTTTGGTTTTGTTTTCTTTGCTGCAAAGTAATCGCTGTGCCTGTGATTCCTGTTTGCTTGTATTTTTTTCTGTTTGATCATTGGCAGATGGTGACCTTGTTAGTCTTGAAGCAGATTAATGCAAAAGTTCCTTCGCAATTCTTGATTGCTTGTTTTCCCTCAGCAGCTGCTCCATAGTGTTGACAAAATGATTGAGTTTTATGTTTTAACATTAAAAGGTCATTGAAGAGACAAATACTTAAACATCTGGAAAATACGATGTTAACGATGTTGCAGCTTTTTTGTATGCATTGCAGGATGTTTCACTGCCCCATTCAACTGAAAACGGGATTTTCTSTAGTCAATAGACAGATTGTCCATGGTTTCTCTCTTTCATGATGGGTGTTGTTGTGAAAAATAAACCTAAGTTGTCAGAAGACAAGGAAGTTACTTTCTGTTGCTGAGGAAATACTTCCTTCGTTTTTAAACCRTGTACTAAACCCAAATTACTCAATTGCATTCATCATTTCAAATAGTCCCAGATTCTAACTTCCTGGAGTAAGGGATTCAATTCATTCTGTTATGTAAGTAGTATATAGCTGAATTTCTCCTGACTTCAAATCTTCACACTTCTATGAGCAAAGAATTTCTGACCTTGAAAGTTTGACATGTGTCCTATTGATTAAAATCAGGCAGTCTTGGTCTGGAATGAGAGTGGGCAGTAAATAGTGTTCTAATAAAGCATGGAGTTCACTGCTGGGCACACCTGAAAAAAAGGTTATTTTCTGTTTAAAAAATAACAAGCCTGTGTCCAAAAACCAAAWTCAGCCTAAGTATAGCAGTTTGATTCCCCACTAGTGTTTTTCCTTAAGTAATTCTCCTCAGTTGCAGACTTGGTTCTTAATCTCTGGAACTTTGTAGCAGAAATGCTAAGATTGGTATGGATGAAGTATGAATTTGGAGTGTGTGTGTGTGAAAATGCCAGAGGAAACAGCAGGGCGAAGGTTAARGGAATAGCCTGTTTTGATAACCTGACAGCAATAAAACCGGTAAATCCCGAGGAATGTGATGTTTACATCCCAAGCAGAAGGTCTGTGCTCTGATAACGCCGCATCACAGATGGCTTGTCAGCAGAAAGCCTGCAGTCTGATAACAGGAAGATGATAACACACTGTAGGTGCCATTTCTTTCTTTTATTTCAACAGGGAGACACACGTTAGCCACAAAGATGCCCTTGCCTTTGTTTCCTCATTTTGAGTAGCATCCTTGCCTTAGATTTATGGAAAACTAAGTAAGCAACATTCTGAGGAAAGAAGTCTTACAAATCTTCACTTTTTTCCTGGCAGGGAAGAAATTCCGATGGTGCACTCTATCTGACCTGGAACAGAGGAAGTGTGCTGAACTATCCAAAGCTCTTACAGCTGTGCTGCCCCTTGCTACCACCAATTCCTTTACCAGGATCTCTTGTATCAGAGCTCACAACACACATGACTGCATTAATAAAATCAGGGTGAGTCTGCAGAAATTTCCAAAACTTTTTTGAGATAAACCCCTCTTTTGTAGGAGAAGACTCTGACAAAYAGAATTCCCAGGAGAATTAAATGCTACTGAAACAAAGGCATCTAACCTGTGACCAAGTACCTGATAGCCTGAGAGACAAGAATTCAAATCATCCATGAGCATTCCTATTACAGATGTGCTGTTTTACTTCCARCTGAAGTCCCTGCATTCTCCAGGAAATAAGTAGAATGCTGCTTGGAAGTAAATGAACAAAACTAGACWAATAAATGAGAACCTTCTCGGAGCTTTCTGCTTGCTTATTGACTTCAGTCCTCCTCCAACTGTAACTAATGTTTTCCCTTCCTTGCACCTAATTTGGGGTAAAATTACACACTGGGGTTTGTAGGTGAAAGCTCGATGTCTGAAAAGGCATCTTCATAATACTACATGCTTTGAAAACAAATAATTGGTGAAAAAGACAAGTATTTGCCATGGAATGGTTCCTCTAATATAGGTGAAGCTTTATTGGGATAGAGAATTTCAGTTTCCATGTTCATTCAGTCCCAGTCCCTTTTGACCTGGAAAACAAAACAAAGAAATTCTTTCTTGTTGATTGAGGGGACTAATTTCATTCATGTTTTCATTTAGTCCATAATCCTTGTTATTAGACTTCAGTTCTGATTATTTGCCTGAGTATGTAAAGATTAGAGCCATGAGAGCCATTAGAGGCCATATGAGATGGGTTTAGTATTTTGGGGGGAAAAAGGGTGGTTGGTGGAGTTTTTTTTTGGTTTTGTTTTCTCCAGTGATGTCAGAATGGTATTGTATTTTGGGAATGAAAGGATCAAAGAAAGATGGAAGACGTTACTGAGAAAGACCAGGTGCTATGTTAAGGTAACTCATACCTTACTGCTGACATGTCACCACGCTGCGTAGCAGGGATTCAATTAAAATAAAGCAGATGCTTGTAAAAGTCACTGATTAGCACTTTACCCTGAATGATTATTTCCTAGTAACCACACTGATTCTGAGGGTTTTGCTGTCATTTATAAGGTAAATAAAGCAGATGCTGTCTCCTTGGATGCTGGAGATGTTTACTCTGCTGTAAAACTGTATGGCTTGACAGTGGTGGCAAAGGAGATCTATGAGAAAGGTAGGTTCATAAAGCAGAATACGGAGTTAAACTTCTGATTCGGCTAATGAATTGGTGTGCAGTAAAGTGTTTTTTTGTTTGTTTTGKTTTGKTTTTTTTTCCCATCTCTGTCAGTTCTTTCAGTATGCTGTTTTGTAAAGTAACTGAATACTTTATAGTGATTCTTTAAGAGATTAGCTTCTTAATTCTCTTCACCCTAAGGAGACCAGAATCTATAGAGGAGTGTCTTGTTATGGTGAGTTTCCTCTTCATTTCTTGTRGAGTGGAACAGTCTGTGCAATGACTGACTTGTAAGACAAAAATAAGTAGGTTAAGTCTGGGCTCAAATCAATCATACAGGAGAAGTTACTTGAGGGGCATGACTCTGAGGCAGAAGCTGAATTAGCAGATGGACATAGGAAGAAACCAAGAGGATGTAGGAGAACAGAAGTGAATTTTATTTTAGCTGAAGAACCATGAAATCATAGAGAAATTGACATGTTTTGGGCTGGAAAGTGTACTGTGAGGATAAGACATGGAAACTCTTTCCATTATGCTATCTAAAAGATAGTAATACAAGTGATCAAAATTTCTGAGAAGGAATTTGGAACTGGTGTTGAATGGATGGAGCTTGGTGATTTTGTAAACCTTTTCTTTACACATTGCTCAATTTGGGAAGATGCTATGTAGGATATTATGAATTTCCYGGTTATGAATTGCTATATTTCATATGCTCAATCATTCTTTTTCCTTAGCCATGTTCATAGAAATGATTGAGCTCCTGTGCAAAGGTTAAAGCTGCAGAATTTGTGGTTAGTTATTTCTGTTGTATATTTTGTCCTATCACAGGAAATTGTGTGTTTGCTGTGGCCATTGCTAGACGAGGAACTTTGAATATTGAGCAGCTAAAAGGTGTGCGCAGCTGCCACAATGGAGCCAGGTGGACATCAGGCTGGAATGTTCCACTTGGCTTTCTCCTGGCTAAAAATGATCTCTCCTGGGATGAGACACAACCTCTGAGCCAAGGTGAGTGGTCAGAACCATAGAGCTGTATCTACCCTCAGCAGAACTCAGTAAAGTAGAAGCAGATGCAGCATGAACTACATAGAAACTTAAGGGCTTTGTGGATGAGAGATCCTTTTGGGTGTCTTTGATACTGGTTCTTAGCTCTCTMCAGCGCTGTTATAGTGACCTCTCGAGCACCATTGTTATCAAAAACAAAAGGAAACCTTGATGTTCTGTATTAAATAAGGAATAAAATTTTGTCTAGCGAAACAAAAGATGGTTTTAATCTAAGCAAAGTTTGACACCTCTATCTCCAGAGAATGGTTCAAATTTGATATTTAGATGATGAAGCCACATTGCTAAAGACTTTTTTTTTTAACCTGCATAAAATACTTATGATACACATGATAGATTTAGGACCTTTTCTTCTGTTTGTTTGTTTTTGTTTTTTTTTTCTTTTTCCATTTGACCAATTTTTCCTTACGTCTGAAGCAATCAGTGAGTATTTCAATGCAAGTTGCATCCCTGGAGTTGGAGTTGCTGCTCCTCGACTCTGTGCTCTTTGCCAAGGACAGAAATCCTATGTCAGAGACAAGAACCACTTCTGTGAGACTAGTAGCAGTGAACCCTTTTATGGCTCTGAAGGAGCCTTCAGGTGAGCTCTGTCCCATGTGCACTGAGTAGGAACAAGAACTGGTGAGGAAAAGCCAGGTAATATGCTAACAAGATAGCATTTTTTTTGCTGCAGGTGCTTGAAGAATGGAGTGGCAGATGTTGCCTTTCTAGATCATCTAACACTATTGACTGCTACAGGTAGTCCTAAAATCTGAGATTCATTTTAGCTTTTGGYAGTGCTCTTTCCTACTTTGGGGGTTATCCATGAAAAATTCAGTCCCTGCAAGCAGTTCAGTGGTATTTCTCAGCCCTTCACACAAATCAGTAGGAAACGGAAAAAGAGTAGTTAAAAATGATTGCTGGTAGGAGATTCATATAATGAGAGTTGCTAGACATTTTCATGCAGGTAATTCCTTTAGCCTAAAGCCTCTGAACCAGCTGCCAATGTTTATATAGCCTGACTGTTAGGATTCCTTTCAAAATTCAGGGCTGCTAGAATGGACATTTCTCATATTCTTCTTTTTAACCAAGCTGAGCTCTGTATAATAATTTTTGGAGGTGGTCAGTGGTAGTTGCAAGTGAGTATTTCTAGACAAACACATTTACATGAATGTMGCCTGAAGGGTGTTTAGGAGTAACTGCAGCTGAGATCCCTCTTTTTGGTAAGAGAAGCGTTTCAAAGAGAAACCTTTCCAATGTGCTTAGCACATGTGCTGCTTGCTTACACCTTGAGGGAGCTCCTCTGAAAAAAAAATTCTACCTTCCATTCCTGTAGACTGCTGCCAAGTCATTGTCTGTCTTCATAGACTTCATGAGTGTCCTGTTACTTTAGAGACAGAACAAGATGAATATGAACTCCTATGTCCTGATGGGACCACAGCTGAGCTGAGTGAATACAGCACCTGTAACTTGGGTCAGGGGCCTGGCCATGCCATCATCACTCGCCATAACTTCCAGAAGATCACCATCAAATTTCTTACTATGATCCAGGTGAGTGGATGTTATAAACTATTTCTAGGCGTGATCTTGTTTTCTGACTTTGGATGGAATTCACCATAAYGTTTGCCTTTTTTCTTAAGAAATCTGCAGTTACTGTGCACAAGGTACTAAAAATTGTCTGTTTAAGGGAAGAATCATGCACTGGATGTGCAGATCTGTTGTAATTTAAAGCATTATTCTTTTCCTAGAACCTCTTTGGACGAAAAGGAAAGGAAAGGGCCAGATTTGAACTCTTCACTTCTGYACCCTACGGGGGAAAGAACCTGCTGTTTCAGGATGCCACTCAGCACCTGCAGCTTCTCGAGGAGCAGCTAGAGATTGCCTTTGTCCTTGGTCTGGATTATGTAACTCTCCTTAAAGGACTAGGCCATGAAGGTGAGAAGCCTTTTTCATGGCTATAACCAAGGAAGGGAAAAATTGTTCTTTCTCCATATTACTCCTCCCTGCTAGGCCCAAGTGAATGGCAAAGATGCCCTTAGTGACGATCACATTGGTGCATGGATAGATATGATCTCRTTTCTCATTATACTCCTTCCCTCTGGTGCAGGGAGCTCTTTGGACAACAGTGTTGTGCGCTGGTGCTGCATCAGTGCTGCTGAGCTTCGCAAGTGTGAGCACTGGGCACTGAGCATCAGATCTTACCCACTTGTTTGTGTCCAGGCAACCTCCATGACACATTGCATTGAAATGATCAAGGTAGGAGGCTCCTTGTGGTCAGATTTCCTGGTAAGGCTGGACTTGCATGTGTCCTCATCTGATCCAAACAAGAGGAAAAACAGTTTGTACACTAAATACTCTAATGGGRATGAGAGGGAGTTTATGCAGACAATTCCCAGTTTGTATGGACATAACAGCTCCTTTGTTACTCTAGCTCATGTACATCCTGTTTGTTRTTTTCTGTAATGCTGTTGGCAGAGTAGCGAGGCTGATGCAGTCACCCTGGATGCAACACATGTCTACCTTGCAGGAAAGTGTGGATTGGTGCCTGTAGCTGCAGAATGTTATGGTAAGTTCTCATGTGAACTTAGAAAGAAGGGAAAGAATTAAGAAAGCACCATAAAAATATGATTCTTATACCACAGTGTGCAATGTTTAGGACTGAAGCAGGGAAGTGAGATTTGTCATATAAGTAYTCTTTCCTTCCACTGCCCTGTTCTGGAATTTGTCCTGGTTGCTCTTTTGATAAAGAGGGCTAAAAATGTTGATGTGCTACAAGGGAAAGACAGTAAAATTATAAAGGTTTCTGATGGGGTGCAGTCTAATAGGAACAACAGCAGTTGTTGGAAGATCATTAAGGTTGTCTTGCCTCTCCAGGGGAAGAATGTACACCAGACATTGAGAACACAGAGGAAACCTGGAAGTTAATTCGTCTTGGACGYAAAGGTAAAGGGAGATCTTTGAGAAAAAAAGGGTTTCATCTTCTCTTGAGGCTATCTCTAGGTTGTATATTTGCATGTATTTGCATGCTGGTTTGTGAAAGTAATTGCTGTATTGTTCAATTGCAAGTTTACGTAAAATGCAGGGCTGCTAGAACAATAGCTTCTTGGCTCATCAAAGAGTGCAGATYCTCAACCATAATTGAAGATATCAAATGGAGGAGAGGGAGGGAAGAAGGCAGCTGAACTTGCCTGGGATTCTCCATTTCCTTGCTAGAACTGCTTACTGATATCTTTTTCACAGCAMTGTCTCCTGTCTATGCTGTGGCCCTAGCAAAGAAGAATGCCAAACAGATCAACATCCACAGCATTAGGGGAAGGCGATCCTGCCACAGCCATCTGTATAGTCCTGCAGGCTGGTTGCTTCTTTCCAGATACACAGTGGGAGCTCTGGAGAATGCCACTGAGAACTGTAACGTTGACTCCAGTAAGGACTGTTTTGTGCTATCTGCCTGCAAGACCATTGAAATCTGAAACCTGAGATGTGGGAGTAAAATGGAGATGGGACTGTGAGGGCAGAGAAKAACTTCAGTCTTTCATATCACTGAAGATATTTGTCTTTTCCCTGTTGTGTTTTTGAGTTAAACTCTCTCCTTAGCAGCAAATTTCTTTTAGACCACATGTGTTATTCCTTAACATGGAGGTACACCGTAAATAATAGAGGTATCAGTGTYTATTTGCGTAACATAAARATAACCATAGAAACAAGTAGCTTGCTCTCTCTCTGAACTTTGATTAAATGATATCAACAACTAACTSTAATGGGTCTGTATTATGGACATTTAAATGATGGACTGGCTTTATATCRTAATATAAACTGCATAAGGATGATATCCCGTTTCTGTCTCTCAAGTCATAAAAAAAAAATAGTGCTATCTTCGATGTTGCTATTTAACACTTCCGCAAATGAAGCTACAAATCAGGATGKTGCTGTGTGATCTGGTTAAAATCCCTCTCCCTGCAACCTGTCTGAATTTCCTGAGRTGTTTAGTTCTATTACTTTGACATATTGCCTCACTCAGGAAAGAAGTCGTTAGTAATTTGGCTGGAAAGTGATGATTGCAGACTCTGGGGGTACATGCTCAGCTGTTGRAGCAGCTGTTTCTCTTATCTGAGTACATGGGATTCTTCACACTATTGAAGCCAACTGTCACTGACTCTTAAAAAGAAACCCCTTCAGTCTTTTCACATAAAGAGGCTTTGAATTGCCTTGCCCTAACCTCACCTCAGCTTTCTCTGCTCAGCTTTTCAGAGCTATTTTTGGAAGGGCTGCATGCCAGGAGCAGATGGGAACCTGTGTAAGGTGTGCATTGGGGACAGCGAGCTGGAAGGGGGCAGAGTATCTAGCAGATGTGCTGCCAACCACAACGAGCTCTACTATGGCAATGTGGGAGCTCTCAGGTAACCTTTTGGTCTGGGTCAGGAATGAGTAATAGCCAGTATTGTTTTATTATTTTGCTAAACATTTTATCTGGAGGATTTTTGAACTGGTGACTGTGTTAGTTTTTGCTAATATGTGTTTTGTTTTGTTGCAGTTACTATGAGATGTGTTGTTGATTGGTAATTTAAAGCAGTAATAAAGCTRTTTTCAGAGAAAGACAGTGCTCTTAAACGTGTTAGGCTTGAAGTGTTGGTGCTGGTTCATTTATGAGAATAGATGAAAAACACAAGTTCAGAGAGAAGAGGTGATGTGGTAAGAAGCAGTGAGGGTAGAGGAGGTGATTACATTGGTTTGAAATTTACAAAAATTCTATGAAATACAGAGGCAGAGAATTTTAAAGGTGAAAGCACTCTCAGAATACCTGTAATGCATTTACTTGAATGAGTTGTTCATAGGCACAGGTGGTGATGGACAGACARTGTCCAAGAGCTTTGATTTGGGAGCTGCTTTAAAGGATGAAAGGCACTGTCTTGTCTCTGTAWGCAGTCAATTAGCTTATATTGCGTATAATTAGCTTATATTGCATATAATTATTTGTAAAATATTMTTGTAAAAGAAGACATATAATTATTTGTAAACAACAGTGTAAACACCATCCATCCAGATCTGTGCCAGCATTGCTAATTTGTTTCATACAACAACCAAGTATCTTCATGTGAAGGGAATGCTACCAGCTACTCCTGTTCTCCTCTTGATATCAAGTCATGTTGTAATGGCTGTCACTAAAACTTTTTTTTTTTTTTTTTTTCCTCCCCTGCTGTAGGTGTCTAGTTGGCAATCCCAGCGGAAGGAGCTTTGGAGATGTAGCTTTCCTGGAACACTCTAACCTGCTCCGGAACATAAGGAGTGAGATGCAGTTGTTCTCTCTTCCTTTGAGAATATTCATAAGTGCCAGTTTCTTCCTGCACACTGACTGTGATTCCTAGGCATCAGGTTCCATAAGTTTAATCTAGATTCAAAGAGCTGTGTTTGTGACTGGAAAAATGTAAGAACCTTCCTATATGTATGTGTTCTAGTAAAGCTAAAGCTTTGGATACTGTTCAGTTAGAAAAATGAAGAATCACTGAGTGCAAAAATCAAGGGTATGAGAAGCATCCTAGGAAACTGCTGGGTTTTGGAAAGCTCAATGTTTTGAAAAGTAAGAGACTCTTCAAATCAATTTTTCGTAAGTAGCTATGGTGCGCACAACCTTGTTGTATATATATATTTATATAAAAGCTTTTGTTACTACGCAGGGAAAAGTTTGACTTGCACTGGGAGATACTGATGGTTTACAACAGACTAGCAGTTGGATTTTGTGGATGAAAATGTTTGTGATTGCTGTAGTTTAAGTTCCCTCAATCTCTGCTGCCGATTTAACTACTCTTAACAATAGTTAACATGTGTTACCCTTTCCGTAAAGATGAGGAGAAAAGGAAGCCCTGTTTTATTCAGTTAGATAAAGCACATAGTGTGATTTCAATTTAGGCAGTTGCATTAGATAAGAAAAGCCACTGTAAGAGAGACACACTGTGAAATTGAGGGGAGTTATGAGAAACTGGAAGCCCACAAAAATTCATGCAGCAATGAGCAATTTGTATGGGGGGCAGCAAAGAGTGTGCAAACTGAATTGCCTTGTTTTCAGGAAGTGATCTTACTATAGGTGAAGATGAGGCATAATATTTTTTTGCATGCCTTGCTGTGACTCTAGTGTTCAAGTTTCCTGACATTTCCTCAGCAAAACCCCCAGCCCTCTCCCTCTACACTCCCAAYAAAAGCCTGTGTAACATGCTGCACTTCTTGAATGCACTCACTGAACTTTTTTTCCTCACAGTAGTTAAACTTTGCATTCACACTTTCTTAAGCTTTTGTTTCTCAACAGGATTTGCTTTCATTTCATCTTCTTTGTAGATCTGGACAGCTCTGGTTGGGCCAAAGGTTATAGTCCCAGTGACTTTGAGCTCTTGTGTCTGGATGGAACCCGTGCTGCAGTCACCGAGTGGGCAGGCTGTAACCTTGGCCCCATTCCCCCCAGCACAGTTATGACTCGACCTGCTGGCATCACCAAAATCTATGACTTCCTAATGAAATCCCAGGTAAGGCAGGTGATGGGGAAAATGCTAGGGATGTTATCACTTGTTATATACCACTTCTGAAAACACTTTTAAGATTAAAAGCTTTATGTAATAAATACATAAAGGGTATTTGGGTCCAATATTGAGAAAATAAGAATGTGTTTCAGAGATGGAGAATGTAGGGAAACTTTGGCACCAGCTGCTGCTCTGAAGTGATGATACTTTTGCTGAGGAAACAGATGCCAAAYTGAAACAATCTTTTTGTATAAATAGGGGCAGTGTCAGGTGAAAGTACCTTTTCTTCTACAAGATCCTGCTACTGTAGTGAGCTCACCAAGTTAACCTTGCTGTTTACATTCCAAGCTGTGAAACTTCTTCAATTTTCTTTTCTGTTTAGGAATCTGTGAGAAACAAGCTGGACTCTGAATTCCATCTGTTTCAGTCTCAGAAGTATGGTGAGAGTGATCTGCTTTTCAAAGATGCTACTCAGTACCTTGTTCGTGCAAGTCACATGAGCTATAAGGACATTCTTGGAGAGTCCTTCTTCCAGCTGGCAGAATCAGTGTTTAACTGTACACCTGCAGGTAAAGTTGAGTTCTTTGTTTTCAGATAGAGAAAGATGCCAAGCAGGGAGACTTCTGTGTGCACCTTATTGGCCTTTTGTTTACTTTGGATAAAGAAGTATGTTCTACATAATCCTTTTGGTAACTGTTTTCCAAGCAGTATGGTCCTTAGAGTTCTAAATAGCCTCTTGCAATTTCTGTCCATAAGTACAAATATGGGAGCACCATAGAGACAGTAATATGGGCACATGTTAAGGCAAATACCACTTAATTGAAGTAACAGAAAGGAAGTTACTGTTTTATTTCCTCTCTGAATTTTTTTTTCCTTCAATTGCAAAGATTTTTCTGGCATAAGGGAACAAAATGTTTATTTAGGTCTGCCAAGTTTGCGAAAAAGATGAGAAATTTTGTATTTAATTATTTTAATGTAAGTTGTTTCAAGGTTAATTTCCTGTATAAAAAGAGCACACTAAAGAACTCAAAGCTTAAAAGATTGTTTGTTATTCTCCACTTAAAGCTGTATCAAGCATGCTTTTACCTATCACTACAACTGAAAAATGCCTATKTAAAAAGAGACAGGGTAAAGTTGTTCTGACACTTGAAAATCTTTATTGAAGTAAATTATTATTATAAAGCAAGTTAGGTATCCAAGSAGATTTGTGAGTCAGTATAGAAGTTGTTAAAGAAGTGGGGAATTTTACCTTTGTTCAGTTTTAGTGAATATTATCTGAGTAGTTTGAATATTGTCTAAGGAGTTAGTCATTTTTACAGCTAACAGCAGTATATATTTTTTACTTATTTGTAGGTGTCTTAAACTTTTGCAGACAGGATATCTGTGCATCCTCACTGAACTAACAGTTATACAGAAGCTTTGCAAGGCACATACACCCTTACTGATGCTGAAAACAAGGAAAGATGCAAGTCTAACCTACCCTGAGCAATCACCAAGGACACAGTCAGCTCTAGAAATTCATGCTGAATACTCTTCATACATATACATATATATATATATATATGTATAGGCAAGTTTCACGTTCATGGTCATATAGTAAGGCTCTTATCCTTACTGTTGACTTTTGGAGGCTGGCACTGTGAGGAACAGCATAGGCTAATCCATACAACTCATGCGCAGAAGTAGGGCCAGCAGTTCGGAACTGGTGCTGAGGTGATCTCAGCATTTCTGTGGGACAAGCAGGACCAGTGCTAAAATACGGACTATCAAGAGTTGCACAGGTTAGTAGGTAGCAATTTTCTTTGCTTTTCCTATTATGTCTTTAAAAAAAAAAAGACTGTTTCCTCATAGGAATCAGCTGTTACTTTGGTTGCTATAGCATTGTGTTATATAAGTGATTTTCATTGCATCGAGATAGACCATGCTGAATACACATGCATACTATAGGTGGTGAACGTAACTGCTGTCAGTATTGATAGTATTTTCTGCTTTTAWTAGTGAAGAATGTATTTGCTTTGTTTAATCAAGAATTTATACTAGTAAGTAAGTTAACATGCTTTTCTTTCACAAATTATTGTATGAAAGCATCTGATAGCATCAACCATCAGAACTGGATTCTTATAACTTTAAGGTGAGGAAACCAGTGAATATTCCATTCTTGTCAAACATCAGCCATTACTTTGTAGCTTGCTTCTGAAGTGTAACAATATGAATTATGAGTTAAGCTGAACATTCTCTTTGTAGGCAGCAACTCTTTAAACACAATACAATGTTCCTTTGTTCAAAGTGTATCATGGATTTGTTTTGCTTGAACTTTAGGTTGGAAATATTATGCAGAGCTAATGGATGTGGAATTAGAGGGGGTGCTACTTATGAGCAGTGCTAATTTCTATTTTCAGCCTTCTGCACCTGTGCTCTATGAGCTATATATGAATCAAAAAGTCCTGTACTTGGAATCCTCCAGCCCTTACTACTTCTACTGCCGTTTTATTAACCTTAGCTACTAGTGAATAAGATGCAAGTAGTAAAGATAGGCCAGCAGTAGTACCCAAAAAGTAAATAGAAATTGTAGGAGGCATGTTACCTGACATATAAGACAAGAAAAAATAGTCCAAGTATTTTAGGCAGCAATAGTCAAGAATAGTGGGTTGCAAAATACACTCCTGAGAGCAGCTGTTTAAAAACAATTCTGTGTCTTTACTGTTACATTGCTGTGACTTATACTGGCCCCTCTCCTCTTCACTCTCTGAGACTGAAAATGAGGATTTAATTCTGAGTGGCTATAAAGGTGTTGACTTAAGCTCCCCCTGTGTTTTAGCTGAGACTGCTACCAGCTTTGTCCTAGTACAAGGAATGAAGCAGAGAGCTCAAACTCCCCCATCTTTGGGAGAGAGAAAGGTGAGACATAAAAGATAAGTGTAGGTGGGTCCAAGTATGAGAGCCAAACCCCTCAGGTATGCAGTTGCAAACACTGCAGTGTAGCCCAGAGGAAACAGGGAACAGCAGGGTGYTAGTTCAGGCCTCTGAGGTGCTCCCTCCGTTTCCTCCTCGGGGCTTCCACGCCATCTGCGGGAGCCCTGGAACAGCACAGCTCAGGAGAGCAGGGCGAGGATGTTCATCTGCCAACTTGAATTTCCTGAGCTCTGCATGAAGCTGAATATGCTCCCTGTTGAAACCTAGGTTATATATAACATAGTATGGACATTAGAGAAGCTCATGTAGGCCTTTTATGAAGTCCTAATGTTTCAGTTCTACTTTAAAAGCATTAGCTTGATGCCATACACTATCTGCAGTACATGAATTGCTGTCACCCTTCAGCTGTGTCTCTTGGTACTGAACTTAGCAGAAGCTCTGCTCTCTAGGTGCTCCTACCCTGGTAGGAGTAAGGGATCCCCTTAGGGATAAATGCTGTCTCAACATTATAATAGCAGTTAGGACTGTACGTCAGATCTCCCAGATCTGTTTCATTTTTCTACAGACAACTCAAAGCTATGTGATTCACTAACAGCCCATATTGTTAATGGTGTCGATGGACTCTTCACAGATTTTACCCTTGTCCTGCTTTGTGAGCCTGAAATACCATGTGTAGTTTCTCCTATAAACCTAAAGAAGGCATTAGGGAAAGAAAAAAAAAGCTTTCTCAGAAAAAAAAAAAATTTATTACCATAAATTAAAAACACACACACAAAAGAAACAGTGATATTTTAGATTCACACACTACTGAACAGAAACAAACTGCCAAGAGCAAGATGGAGGCTAACGGCACAGGTGTACACATTCCCATCGAGCTATTTGTTAACATGATAGCATCAAATAGACTTTTTATCCACGCAGTTATCCACGTTCTAGGAAAGCACCTGACATAATATACCAAAGGTCCAACTCAAATCAAATACAATAAATGAGAACAGCTTGCAGAAAACTGTACCAGCAAGCATCTGAACTCAAACAGACACAGCCCCAAGAGCAGTCAGGCAAACTCTGTAACACACATGAAGTAGCCTTTGCTGCTCCAGTTGCAGCATGATAAAAAGAACTTTTTTTTAAAAAATGACCCCCCTCTCCCACAATCAGCAAAGTTATCAAAAAGCTGCCTGGCGCTGCAAAAGTTACTGCTAGGAGATAATACAGAGCAAATGCTTTGCAATTTTTTTTCTCAAGCTGCTCCAGTCATGGTTCTGTGAGCACTATGTACAAGGTCTTTTTCTCCATGCTGGTGCAAAAGGATCCTCACAGAAGCTTGGTCCTTCTGTGAAAAGGCAAGTTGACATGTCCTTTGCTAAAGAAGGCTGCAAGACTCCCAAAGATGCATCTTCTAAACGTTTTGTCTGGGATGATTTGTGACAAAAGCAGCTCCATGGCCAGTACTTAGCTTTTGCACTGTCATCATTCCCAGTGTACAGGCTCCAGCCACAAATGGAACAAAGCTGTTCCACAAGTGCTGTAAATAGAAGCAGGGCTGAGAGATGAAAATGAGGAAGCCAGCAAGCRTGATTAATATCTATATGCTAGAGAGGCGAGAAGGAAAAACAAGATGCTTTGTCTCAATTAGCTTAAATCTCTATCAATACAAATATTAAAACAAAAGAGAATAATGCTGTATGTTTGGACTCCCACAACTCTAAGGTCTGGGACATGTTAGGCATTACAGCATTTTTTGAATTCCTCCAATTAGCAAGTATTTTCATTGCTTTGCTCTCTCCGCCGTAGCTGTTAAGAGAGCTAAGAAGGGCTACCTCAAAGCAGCCAGAAACGAGACAGAACAAGGGAGCCGACAAAAGAAACCCTGAAGCAAGTTCCATCTTTGAAAGCACATTAGCTGACTGAACTCTGCTTGGACCCAAGTTCCTTCCCTCCCCATCTGGGCCCTTATTTGATTGGAAGCTGCAGTGAGGTTACAGCTCAGTTCTGTCACTGCACTAGGAACTTCCCATAACAACAGAAAAAAATGAATACTGTGTTGCAATCCTATTTACAGCATAAAACCATTATGTTTATGTATCACTCTTGCTGCAGCTTCCAGCTATTCAATATCTGGCGTAACAAACAGATATAGGGAATGTTTTAAATATATATATTTTAAAAGCAGTTGACCTCAAGGCCCTCAGGCAAGAAAATTATTTTTTTATAAAAAGAAATCCCTGAAAATAAAGAGGATCAAAGGTTATACAGCAGCCCAAATAGGTTAACCAGACCTGGCAGCTGATAGTATGTCAGTATGTTCAAAGTTTGCCTGCCTCATTATTTTATCCCCTCAAATACAAACAATACCATTGTATGTCTGTACTTCCCTCTTTTCCTCTGATTCAATATAATTAACCTCCAGAAGAAGAATGTAAACTTCTAGGAATCCCAGCACATAAACTAGGAGAAAAAAGTAATCGAGAACACATTTCTTGCAAGACTCAGGCACACAGGGGTATATTTTGCTTCTGTTTCCCTGCTTTCAAAGCTCTGAAATTCAACAGATTGCTTGCTAATTTTGTGGTTTCTGTTAGGTATAACAAAACTGGGAGAGCAACAGAAGATAATAATGGTATTTTCAGTTCTGCATTCATTGGGACTTAGGAATACCCATCCGCTATGTGTTTGGTTCACATGCTCATTTTGAAGGTAAAGAAATTCCACTATAGGGGCAGAAAGTGCAAATTTCAAGTGACGAGTGAAAATAGTAATGGAATATTTGAGCATCTCAGCAATGACAGCCATCTCATTAAGCTTTGCCTGAATAACTCCTATAGGCACTAAAGGACAAAAATTACGTGAACTGCAGCTAGTATTCATTTTGCGTTATGCTTCAAGTAAGTTTTAACAGAAGTTATCCCAGAATGGAGTACTCTTCCCTCAGAAAGGTATGGCCAAGAAATTGCCCAGTGCTGCAGCAGATAATGACAAATGACCTTACTTTCCACATGCTAGGAAGCTTTCTGTAAAACACTAGCTATTATATACAATAATGCTGTCAAGAGATCTAATTGAGCTATATAAATTGTAAACCTAAAACAATAAAAAGAAAACAAAACATTTCTCCCACTTAAGTGGAACAAATCTATTTTCTTGTTGGTATTAAAATCAAATTGATATTTTTATTGGAATTAAAATTACTTAAAAAATATTCTCAAAAATTTTGCTGGTGTTCTCTACAAGCAGCAGCTCAGCTAAATAAGGACACTCTACTTACTTGCTCCTTTAGCTTAACATCCTTCTGGGCTACTTACCTTTGTCGCTGGAGAAGAGGTAAAAAGCACCAGCAAATTTCACAAAAATTTACTCTACTTTGGGGAGAAATTAGCACTGGGCATAATTTTTTTCTTAGAATTTTTTTTTTTTTGAGATGCATCACATTGAAAGGCGTCCTCATGCAGCAACAGAGGAAACACATACAAAGTGCAAGTTATTTAAAGTCCTAGTCATGTGGGGCTTCTGCTGCCTAAAGGCATGAAGGGCACAGAAACTTAGTGGTATATCAAGAGTTCGTTTACTAGAATTCATCCTTGTCAAACAACCTCTTCTCTTAGGTTGTTCAAGATAGTGACTATAGAGACCACAGCAGACTCAAATGTGCAAATGTTCTGGAGTAAAAAGTTCTAGTATCACTGAAGGTGCACTACTTCCTCCTTTATACTCCTACTCTACCCTCCAGAGGTGTTAAACATAATTCAGCATTAGCCATCATTTCCAGACATTAAGCAAGGAATGGTGAATCATGTGTGGTTGTGCTACCCTCACATGGGGACTTCAGAGCATCTCTCTTCTAGCATTAAAAAAAAAAAAAAAAAAAAAGCACCTTAAAAAGGTCCACAGCCAGTAACTGATCATCACATATTAAAACTGAGTGGTAGAGTAAGGTATGAAGAAGCAGTAGATTTCTTCTCAGTGGACTAAAACATGAAAGGAGCTGACTGAGCTGTTTCGAGCTGGTTGCCTCTCAACTGCAGGAGGCCAGCTCATGCTCAGCCTCATTTGCAAAAAATGCTTCAAGGTCCGTTAGCTTCTGAATCAGAAGAGCATCTAACTCTGCACCCTGTAGTGCAGCTTTTTTTGCCCGGGTAAAGCTGCCCACCACTTTGATTTTGCTTCGTGCCTTCCTCTTTCGGGGAATAGTGAAGTCCTGGAACTCCAGAATCCGCTTCCTCTTCTGCTGGCTGACAGAGATCAAGACTCCATTTTTCACCTTGGGCTCTTCAAAGATTGTTTCCAGGCTCCTGGTAAAAGCAAAGGATAGTACTCAGGAAGCAGTTAACAACCTTGCAAGCACAGGGAGATGGATGCACTTCATCAACCAGGTAAACATGCTTCCAAGTTTTACTTTCTACAGCCCTTCTCATACACATTTACCTACAGCTTGCACTTCCAACACGTGCATGTTTAAACTCCTAACTAGATAATTTCTTAGTAGTGCAGAGACATCTGAGTTGAATCTCTTTGCGTTCTTATTTCAGTTGTATATATTTAGTATAGAAAAAAACACACTTGTGTTCTAGACTTTTCATAGAAAAATCTAGAAAGTAAAATTAAGTAGCAATCTTGATATGCAAAATATAGTTCATTGCAGTTACTTTGGTTATTTTTAGAGTATCTAGTTGCCTTTGCATTTATAAAGTGCGCATTAAAGCAAAAATATTTGGACGGACACTGAATAAACAAATGAAATACACAAACCTTAACTTATACAGTGGCAAAATTCTTAGATCAAATTCTCCTTCACGGCTTTCTATTCAAATACTAATTTCCTTGAACTCTGAACCAGGAAAATTTTTCCATTGTATCCCACTCCTTAGACTCCAGATATCTTTGTCTTCTACCACTACCTAATTAATTTGCAAATATCTTCAGTTCTCATTAGTGAGCATAACCAACCTGGCCGGAGGAGGAGATTTGTAGTTCTTGTTTGTGTAAATTTCTTCTAAACTAAATTCTTTCTTCTTAAGCCTGAAAAAGTAATGAAGAAAGCAGTCAAGAAATAATTTCAAAGGCATCTCCTTTCACAGCAAGCAGATTTACCAGGTACAAATACAGTTTACTGTCTGTAAACACTAAGTAATTAAGCTTTAATTTAACAGATTTAGASTCTAATTAGGACCATAAAGGAATGAAAGATTAGTTTTGTAAGTACCATTCAAAGCATGTTTGAAAATGTCTGAGTCAAGACTTGCCATTTCTGCAGAGAATGCTCCTTCTAGTGTTCTATGATGCTTTAAATAATGATGCTCAAAATTAACATTATTTCTTGAACAAGATTTTGATTGTTAGCTATTGATACTTTAAAATTATCAAGCTGATCTATGAAGAAGATAAGTGCTTTATCTGGCACTTCCATTCAAGAACTAAAGTGAACAAAATACTGGATGACTGACTGCATTGAAAATAACAATCTGGCTCTGTGACTACCCACATTTTTACTGTTTTTGTAAAGTCATATTCCATAAGCAATTAAGAATCTGTGAAGAACTCCCAACATTATCCTGACAGGTCACTTCACCTCTCTGTGCTGAGGAGGAATACTGACATTTCAAGTTATTTATTTGAACTAAATAAGAATTACTCAAGTTTTTCTGACTCTTTAGAAAATCATTCCATTGCAGCTTAGTGTTTCACATTTTGTGTAAGAGCAAGTCAGTAGTTCCAATGTCCTTACTTATCCCTTCTCATTTGAAAGAAATTATGTTCAAAGACTTATGTTCCTATCCAGTCTTTTATAGAGTTGTAGCAGCTAGGTCTCAACCTTTCCTTATAAAGGAAACAAGCATGAGGCATTGCTTAACTGGGAGTGTACAAAATAATGCAAATTAAAAGATACTGCTCACCTTTTTGGTCTGGGTAATCCCATAGGAGTAAGGTTAGGATCTGGCTTAGGAACAGTTTTCCGGATTCGGATCTGGGAAACTTTCTTTGGCCTCTTTTCTGGCTCAGTCTTAAAAAGGAAAAAAATTCACTTTATTGAAAGAAGTAACAGAATTACTCTGGTAGCTAATAGAATTCCCTTTATCCTGTGGATAAATTTTTCCGATTCCTCTGTTTTGCCACCTTCTCTCTCTGCTTCAAGAAGAGCAAGGGGCAGCACAGACTAGGAGCTGGTTCTCTCTCCTGGTCTTTAACACTAACTGGATACATTCCCTAGGCAGCAACTTGGTCCTTGTGGTAGATAGATCTAAAAGCAGAAACAGCTGTTGTTCACAATATGATAATCCTCCTGAAGGAGTGCTATGACTGACTGTTTCCAGCATTATAGAAAAGGTAGAAAAAAACCCTCACTTTTTTCAGGTCTGTGTCATCTTGGTATCTAAGACAGGCTAGAGCAGAACCATCAGCTTCATCAAAGGCAGAGATCTGGAGCTCTGGTGACGAAAGCCTGAGGGGAGATGACGGCGATTCTGGAAACGTGCAAGGCTTTGGTAACGGCAGAGGGAGTGAAGGTCCCAGACTACAGCTGAAGGAAAAGGGAAAAAAAAAAAAAAAAAGACTTAAACCTGATTTATGCGGTGGTAGCATTTTGTGCTGTCAGGCAGTGTTCCTAAGTTGCAACATCTTTTTTCCCTTTTCCACGTAATTAATGTGTTTACAGCTCTTTATGGTAACTTCTAAAGGAAGTGGTTAGTCAGTTTGCTTTTGACAGCTGTTAAGTACTTTTTGTTCACAGATAAGTTTTCAAGATAGCTTCTATATCTGAAGGCATTATTAATGCTTATATTAAAGCTCAATATCCAGTTACTCAAATGGAAAGAATATATACCCCAAAACAAAATCACACAGTTTCACAGATATTCATTTCATAGTAAGTGGCGGAACACAGTAGAAAAGTAGCAGAATTCTGCACAGTGATCTGGGTGTTATTTTCTGTGAATGAACACTTATCCTTTCTGTTATCCAATCAGTTTAATTCACTAAAACTTTATCACAAAGCTACTCTTGAAGTGAACTGCCAAAAACTGAGAGCAAGGAGTGACACAGAGACCATCTGTTTTTGAGAAAGCTTTTCATCTCCCTACTCAGAATAAATATCAAAGGCCAAGACACTCACCATATCTCACGAGCTGCTGTCTGTAGAGCTTCTGTCCTCTGAACAGGTAAGTGTGGTAACATGGCATAGCTGGTTTAAAAAGAAAATTAAAACAAACAAGCAAACAATGACAGAAGTTAGATCAACACTATCATAAAAGAGAGAAATTTCTTACTATAAACTATATGCTAAGAAAAAGATGCTAATTTCAGGAATGGGAAGGAGAAGAAAGACTAAAACCATACAAGATTAAGCCACTCTACTATTAATAACTAAATGTCACTAACAGATTGTTAAGGAAATACTCCTGTTTTCACTTTAAAGTGGTAATAATAAGAAATTAATACAGAAGAAGAGGGAAACTGTTAGTCTGAAAATGGAAGTTACTTCTAAGAAAGCCTAGATTCTTAATTCAAGAACCCCATTAAAAAARAAAAAAAAAAAAAAAAAAAAGGTAACCGAAAACTTTAAAGGATTTGGCTACTAAACAGAAAAGAGTGTGGTAGCAAAAATACCAAGTATAAGGAAGACTCCCACAGGATTAACTCTGTGTCATCTCTAAATCCTATACTCTTATTGGAACACTCTTAACTGATGGGAGTAACCATTTCCATAATGGCTGGTAAACACCATAATTCTGTGAAATAAAATGCAGCATGGCAGCTTTGGGTCCTTTAAGCTTAAACTTTGCTTTTTTACCCATGCCATTAACAGCAAGAACAAATGGTCAGTTGGGTCAAGTACTGAGCAGCTCATCTTGTACTTGCTATTCTCCTAAACTATCAGGTACATGTAGGTCACTCTTTGAAAGCAAAGAAGTTATATTCAGATCAAAATGCTACAAAATAAATGAAAGCTAACTATGCTGACAGCACAGTTAAGACAGTATGAGAATACCAGAACAATTAATTTCTTGCATTTTCCTTTTATCATCAGAATTACAAAGTTTATTTTCTCTCAGTGTTTCAGTTGCTAGCCCAGAAGTACTGGAATCTGCACCCATAGTGTGCATCAATGTCCCCCTTGCTAAAGGGTTTTTTTGCTTTAAAGGGCTGTTTGCTTTATTCAGTAAGAAGAAACTACAGAAGAAGAAAATAAAACCACTTTAGAAATCTGAATTAAAAAAGATAAACAAAAAAAACTCACTTAAGCCTCATTACTGGCAATAGAAAGAACAGGATACATTTTTTAGCATAGCAGTCTCTAGGCTTAAGTTTGGGAGGAAATAACAGCATAAAACAGCTCCAGTCCGAGGGTAACCTGCCTCAACAATTAAAAATAATGTATTTACCTCATTCATCCAAATTTTAAAAGGTAGGGGGTTTGTTTTATTTTGTTTTTAATGAATGGCAACAATATCTTAAACTTACTGCACAGCTTACTGATAGCTGAAGTCTACTAGTCTGATTACTACCACAGCACTAACCTGTACACCACAAAGTTTAGCTTGAATTATTTCCCGCAAAAAGCAGAAAAGAAAGCATCCTGCAAAACCATTTAGACCTATGGCCAATTATTCAACTTCATTCTTTTAGTGCAAAGAATTGCAGAAGGGAGTAGTTCTTTCATAAGCTCACTCAAACCTTCAGTGTATAATGGAATTTAAATTAGCAGGCTAATTACTGAAGCTGTTGGCTCACAAAGCAAAACATGGCATTAGTTATCTGGCAAGTTTTCTGCTTTTTCATATATCAAATTGGGACACAGATAAGCCAATTCAGCAATCCTTTAGAGATAACAATTACTGAAGAAAGGACTTAATGAAATGGCCCTTTTTGCAGTGCTCATGAGCTTTTACTCTGTTCGGGAATCTCAAGACTGCAAAGCTGGGCTCTGAACTGCCCCATGCCTCAAATGTAGGTAACAAAAGTAACTTAAATATGCAAAGTAGACTCCACTGCTCTTCAAACTGGTATTAAGAACAACAGACACTAAAATCCATTACCAACCTGAAATGGAGCTATGCCTTCTTGTGCCAAGAAAACACCTGGCAGATACCATCAAAAGGCACAGCACATATAAGGAGGTTACAGTTAGCACAGACCAGCCACAGAACACAATTCAAAATTTAATGATGCCCCAGTAAGGATTCTTCCTAATCTGATATTGAGCATTTTATGGCAGTTCAAGTAGCACCTGTGGCTGAGACCTCTTAAAAAAAAACTTTCCTACCTCAGAAATCCAGTTGTTCTGCAGTCACTCTGAATAGACCTAAAGAAGTAGCTCACCTTTCTGCATTATATATTCTGATGCATGGTGTGTATATTTTGCAAAGGAGAAGAAAATATAGTTAGCCACTCTTGCCAAAAGAGGATAGCATTAAAGAAGCCAATACAAATCTATTTAAATTCAACAAACAAACTGTTCTGTAGGGAAGAATCTTCCATGGTGAGCCATTTTTGGAGCAGAGTGTGCAGATTTGAAACAGGGAAAACTGACCCTCCAATGCAAGCTCCAAATACCCTCTCCCTCCCAAAAAAGGAGTAAGTATGTATCATATATATATATATATGTATATATATTTATTCTCAGAAAGAAGTTGATGGGTTTTACCTGTTCTCGATGCCCCCACTTGGCTGCCACTTGCACTGATGGGAATGGAGAGGAGTGATTTCGGAGGGACAGGCAGAAGGACCATGCTGACTCCACATGGATAGTGCCCTACCCAGCGAGTACGGCAATGAAGAGAAGAGGTCATCTGCTACRGAAGTTGCAAACCTTACCCCTTTCAAACCCTGGGTGAATTGTGACATAAATAGTCTCTGGATGGTAGGAATACGACTGGTTAAGTTTCTTCTTCTTGTCCAAATCCTGTAACATCCAGGGGAAGAAAGTGCTAACACTGTCTGAAGGCCAAGCATAGAGTAACTTTTTCTTCGTTCAGCTATGGCATTTCTTCCATGGTCAGGATGAAGGGCAGCAGCCCCTGGAGTTGTTAAAGAACAAGAAGAGTGCAGCTCATTAGCCAGACTAGAATCTTCCTTGGAAGCTGTTGTACCTGAACAGCTCTGAGACAGAAGAAAAGAAAAGGTCCATTCTGAAGATGGTTCTTGCATTTCTCCCAAAACCCTTCTGCGATGTACAGAGCACTGGGATATAATCCCTGTGAGGTCTGTCACAGAATCAGAGTCCAATTTTATTTGAAAAGAAATGGGGAAAACAGGGGTATCCAAGGGTGAGGATGGAGATCTGTGGCTCAAGKCTAAAAAAGGTATTTTGGTAGATTCTACAGGATAAAGTGCCAGAGACTGAAAGCTGAACATCTTGGTGCACCAACTGTCAGCCCTGTGTGAGTGTAAGTTTCTGTTAATGSAGGAAAAAGCTTCCAATAGATTTTTAGCTCTACGTTGGCTGTACCTCCCAGCCACTGGAAGAATTTCAGAAGAACGTGGCAGGGACTTGAACTTATGGATGCTTTTGGCAGGTGCAAGGAGTTTATTTGCCATTGCAGACAGCTTGCTTAACAATGCTGGTTCTTTGGTACATTTTCTAAATTTCAAGTTTTTTAACAAACTGCACCTCTTGGCCCTCTGCCTTGGCATATGCACCAATCTCGTAGCCATTTCCGTTTCCATTGTTGGTGGTTTATATGCAAGGTACAAAGAACTGAGGAGCACGTTTTCCTGCTTACAGAATGTTTCCGAGGGAGTCTTCAAAGTTGAACTTCTAGTTTTGTTGCCTTTTCTAACACTTTTTGGTTGTTCTGATGTAGGAAGTTTTTTGCATGCCCTTCCAGGCTGTTTTTTTAATGGAGGAAGTCCTCTTAGTTTATTTGTAGTTCCAAAGGCACCATGGATTTCATCACATGCAGCTTCTGGATGTAGATGGTAAGCACAAATCAAATTGTCAGAGGATGGTACTCCTTTAATGCAGGACTCTAAATTAAGGCTCAGGTTTTCTGTTTCTGAACCCTGACTCTTCAAAAAATGTGAACTAATAACATCTGTGGTAATCTTTGGCCTTTTGACGTCTTGTAAAGTGCTATGTAGTTTATTTTCACTGTTTATAACAGGAAAAATCTGGTTTGAAGGACTTTCAAACTTTGTATCTCTTGATATCACCAACTCCTTTGAAGAGCTGCACAAAAGTTTCAAATTGGTTGCGCTTGGTTGTAGTGTGACTTTTGCTTGGTAACTTGACCTCTGTTGTTCTTGTGCCTTGTCTGACAGATGTGCTTCCACCTCCTTATATGTTTTCTTTCGTTTAAGCGCCTGACATTTCTTTATTTGATCAAGTTTCTCTGAAGCTGAACTTTCACTTTCTTTACAAATTGAATGAGTTGGAATAGTGTCTTGGCCTTCTCTAATCTCTTTTTTATTATCTTTGCTCTGTGCATTTAAGTTGTAAGGCACACATACTTCCCTGCAAACTACACACTTTTGGAATGATTCTTCGCAGCTGTTTGACTGTATACTCATACATGGAAAAAACGTGGGTGTTGCATCATACTGGATTTCTGATGAAGGTTTTGTGTCAGATAAATCTTCAGATTGACAATCATATGCCATTTCTGAAAACTGATTGATCCTTCTCTTGATTCCTTCATCAAGAGTAGAATATACTGGCAACGTTGTTCCAGGGGATACTTCTCTCTCTGTTTTATCTTCTACACATGAATTCTTAAATATCTCTCTATAATCATTACAATTATTTTCTGGTAAAGCTGCATCCATGTCTTTTAGAGGTAGCTCACTATCCCCATCACCTGTAGGTCCTCCTTTGCTCTGTACACAAACTCTGGAGCTCTTTGCATCTTTCAGCAGGCCAGTTGCTTTTCTGTGCTCTGAACATGGACTCTCACATATATGTATTCTGTCTTTTTTCTTCACACGCATTGTTATATAACGAGATTTTGTCACTGAAGAAACTTTGTTAAAAATAAATGGTGAAGATGAATCAAATTCATATATTTGTGCATTCTCAATTGACACACACTGTTTTTCCTTCTGATGCAGAGAGACTCTCAAATTCATAGCTGTGCATGTTTCCAAATCCATGTGAGGCTCCGTATAAGCTTCTTGGATTGCAGACTTCCTGGGCTGAGGCAGATCTATACCCATTTGAACATCACTTTCTTCACCAGGTGCAAACACTAACTGTTGGTGAGTGTTATCTAACATAGGTTTTACTCTAAGACTTGGTTTGTTTTCCATTTCTGAAAACAGATTAATGTTTTTTGGCTTATCTGGCAGACTCCCATGGATTGATGTGGAGATGGGCGAAGATGGGACTTTGTCTGTATTTTCTTGATCCCCCACCAAACCCTCTATCTTTGACAAAGTTTTCTGCACTGTGTTCCCTGCAAATATTAGCAACTCTCCCTTCTTCTCACAACTGATACAGCAATTGTGTTGTGAGCAATGTGTTTTGCTATAAAAGCCTTTTGCAAAAGTTCTTTTATCTTCTCTTCCATGTGCTTTCTTTGATTCTTTTAATTCATTTGCTTTTTCCTCAGTTAGATCATTTATGAAGCATGTGTATCCTGAAAAGTCTGCATTCCCCACATGATTTAAAGAATCAAAATCCACTGTGTTATCTTTTATAGTTGCTTGAAAAATATCTTCTCTTACACATTTATGAACTAACGCACCATTTTTTAAAAGCATCTCTTCATCTTGACTAGAATCAATTGTTATTTTACTTTTTTCTACGGAAGTAACTAAAGTTTGTAAAACAGGTTGTTTGTCTAAGCTTTCTAAAGGTTGAGTCTCAACATTTTCATCTGACAGCTCAGCTTCATTTTGCCTGCTGCCTGGAACTGGTCCAATTAACTCACTTTGACCTGCAAGAAACTCATTTTCAATTGGACCCATGGTTGTTGCTGATTGACTAGTGTGTGGTCCTTGGATATTCAAGTTGTCAGATAACTGACTTGAATCACAGACTGAAGCACTGTATTCAGAGAGATTAGCTGTGAGTGATGACATGTCTTTTTCCTCTAATGTGCCAAGTTCTCTCTTCTTCAGGCCTAATGGAGAGTTGCAAAATCCAAAATTATGAACATACCGTTTTTTGATCAAGTGTCTGACTAACAGCTGTTCACTAGGCTCATTTCCCTGATTGCTTTCAGGAGCATCTGGAGAATTCACAGTTCTTATATCAGTTTTATTTATCTGGAGAGAACACATGCCAATTGGCTCTTGTGCCTCATCTCTGTCACAAATAATTTCATTGCCATCTTTATCAAGATCAAGCTGTTTCAGACCTTCAACCTCCATATTTTCACTTGATACCTCATCTCTTAACACAGCAATAGTGGTCTTCTCTGTAGCAGAAGTTGAGCAAAATAGGTTTTCTGCTTTGGAAGTATAATTCACTACATGCAGAGCTACACTTCCATTACCCCCGTCATCCTCACAAGGAACAGATCTACCTGCTGAAGGAAAGTGTTTTTCAGAAATGACAGCCTCTTTCCTATTACATCCAAGTGAATCTTCTCCTTCCAGACTATCAATTTCTCCAGTCTTTGTTTCAACTTCATCCTTAAACAAACGACCGTCTGGGAGGTCATCACCTACGTGCGTCTTCTCTGCTAAAATACAGGAAGTAGTGGCACTTGTACATTGATCTTTTATACTCTGATAGTTACAATTCCACGTGTCACTCTGTTCATTTTCTGAGTCAGTAACCACTCTGTCTGTATTCCCCAGTAAAGACATCATGTTCTTTTGGGAAACTTTGCTTGTCAGATTAGGGGTTTCAATAGCCTTAAGATTTACCAAAGGCTTGAATTTGTCTTCTGGAAGCACAAATTCAGCAACTTGTTCTTCTATTGCTCTAGAAGCATCAATTGATCCTTTTCCAGATAGGTTATCCTGAGCCTTGTCTCTGCTTGAAACTTCATTAGCAGTACAAGCAGTAAGTTCATTACCATGAGGTACTTGTGAGTTTTGTGCAAAAGTAGGTAAAGGTATATTTAGTGAATAAACTAAATTAGTTTCTTTGCCAATGGATAAGCTGTCAATACTGCTGGCTTCTGTAGATTCAACTAAATTACCAGCCAATTCTTTTGGTGTTATATTACTCTCAGATTCCTTTCCAAGAAACTGTAGCACAGGTGAACCTTTTTCTAACTTGGTACTGAGTTCCAGACAGCCATGGCTATTAAGAGAAGTATTGTTTTTACTGGAGGTATTATAAAAGCATACGTATGTCTGCTCAGTTTCAGGGGGAACAATGTTATTTGTTTCCACCAATAGATTATTTTCTGTTGTATCATCCTTGTGCTGATCAATGACTTCTAATTGACATTGGTCTTTTTTCCACTTACCGGCTTCCGATGGGCTGATTTTTAATTTTTCTCTTGAGAAATTCTCAGGAGATGAAGCAATGGAACTAAAAACTGAAGAATTACAACACTCAGAATTAACATCTTCTCGAGCTTCAGGCCAAATACTATCTTCATCTTTATCTCCCATGGCAATTTTTCTCTGGATTTCAGCAGCGTCTCCGAGTTCAGAGCTGTATGAATTATCTGTATTATCACTTATTTCTCTATGATCAGTTTTATCCCTAGATAATTCTTCATTCCCTACCACTGAGGGCTGTCCTGCTGGTATGGATTTAGAGCTCTGGTTCTCTAGAAACCCAGTTTCATGAYCATGATGATTTTGACTTTCCGTTTTTTCAGAAAGATTCTCTTCCTGGCCTTTTCTGTTAGTTCTACAGACTGTAGTACTGCTGCTTTCTCCAAGGGTACTTCTGAAGTCCAGATAACAGCTGCCTTTCGGAGCAGAGCATGAAACTTCTGAAAGTGCTAGGGGGAGTGTTCTAGAACTCTGTATTGATGCCCTATCAGGCTCATTATTAGGTAGAGGAACAGTTCTGAGGTCAAAAACATTGTTTCCTTCATCCTGCTGATAGGTTTGGCAAATAGCAAGTGGTGTATTGAATTCATCAACCAAAATTTCCCTGGGTAGCTTTTCTTCTCTAGTTTCCAAAATAGATACATTACTCCCTGTTGCCAACGGCATGACAGTAGGGGCTTCTAACCCATCATATTCATTTATTTCTTGTGGACGTTCAATGGTTGATTCAATGTTCCTGACTGTTAAAGGCTCTGAAAAAATTAACATGCTGGTTTCTGAAACCTTATCACTGGCCATGACTGTGCCTACATCTGGACATTCATTGTTCTCAGGTGGAAGATCTTTACTCACTCTGTCATTCCTGCATCCTGCTTTACTAAACATCCTAGTCCCATCAGCCTTCATACCTTGTACTTCTTCAGCTGGCTTTGGCAGAGTTTCAGCTGTCAGCTGAACATTTGCTTGGTTTTCTTCTGCACATGAAAAATAAAGTCAGTCAGTACCACACACTAATTTTAGAATACATTTAACTTACCACTTTCTCTTATCAATTCATAGAATACCTTGTATAATGCTGGCTTGTTGCTAGTAACTCAGTAACTCTACCACAATTCTANAAAAAAAAAAAAAAAAAAAAAAAAAAAAAAATCTGACTGCACAACCACCCCCTTCCAAAATACACAAAACCAAACCCACAAACAAGCTACCAAAACATTAATGCAACAAATTTAATTTGGAGGAATGTTTGTATTGAAAAGTATTTCAACCCATATCCTGCATTTTTCAAGATTCTTCTCATAATCAGCATGGTGCAGTACAGGCCCTATGACTCACTACATCAAGAGTCCTGTCCAAGATCATTATACTTACTTGGAACAATAAGATTTAATGTAGCAAGACACTTTTTTTGCATTATCTGTCCTATTTTAGAAATATCCGTGAATTGAGTGGCCATTTCTCTCCCTTCCTTCCTGAGCGCATTCTAGTCAATAAAGAGTTCACAAGAAGGCAATGAAGATCTCATCCTATTCAAGCCACCCATGGCTATTACTAAACACCAGTAAAACCACAAAGAAGCTACTAAGTCAAAACTGACAAAATATTAAAAGAAAGAAAGAGTTACTGAAGAATATCTTCAAAATCAAAACTTTATATGGAATATATCCATTTAAATTACTACCTTTTTTTTTTTAGTTATTTTTTATTTTCAGCAGAGGACCAATACAATGGCACACTTTCAAACAAGTAAGTACAAAGGGTTGTTTTAGTTTTGTTTTATGGTTCATTTCAGTAAACAGCAGCATAAATTTTGTGCCACTGTAATCCATGAGTACACTGATCAAACCTTTTCAGTAATTTTTCAAATAAAGGGAGATCTGAGAGAGAAGCAGCGAGAAGATACAGACGTACAACTAAAATATGCACCTTTGTTCTTCAGAGATCCTGCTATTTCAGTGCAGCATATGCTTGAAAATTTTACCCCATGCTGATGTAAGTGAAGCTCCTCCTGAAACAAGACAGAAATTCCAGTGAAGGCTGATCAGTTCTGTGATTATTTTTGCACATTCCAGGAACTGTACTTGCACAGGTAGGTTAGTGCTGAAGAGAGAACCCACCAAGAAACTTCAGAAAATATCCCTCCCCTTGGAGGGGAGGAAAAAGAACCAATTTATGCACATAAGCCTGATTTTAAGATCGACAATGCAGGCAGCCTTGCCTTGCAAGCAGATCAAACAGGCCCTTCTCTTTTCTTTCTGATCCTACCTATCACTAGCATCTCACCACAAGACAGGATGCACCCAGAATAGATTTATATTTAGTGGCAATAAAGTCTTGTTTGCAAGCAGGCAGGATGTTATTAGATTAAACAGAAAGTATGCCAAATCTAAAACAGAAAAGTGATCCACTTTCCAAGCCTAGCTCACATCCCAAATCCTGTGTACCTCCTCAATTTATCCTTTCTTGTAGAGGAAGTAAAAATAGACAAAATCTACCTCCGTTACCTTCATTCAGCAGTTTGAGTTACATTGCTATTAACGTAACTTCTAAGTTTTCTGATTAGTTGGTCTAAACTGATACCTTATTATATTTCTAGAAATATTGAAGATAGACAGAAGAAAAGTTAAAAAGAAGATATATTATCAATGTATTTTCCTTAAATACAACTTTGTATTTTCAGGCAACAACTGATCTCTTCTCTGATGTGATCAAAGTGATCAGGCATGAGGCTAAAAAGAAATCATCTCCCAGAGTGAGTATTTTCAAATTCATTAACTGCAAAGATTTGTTACTTGTTTAGAAAGAGGGGGTTATAGAATGGCCCATGAAATTGTTCTTCATATGTATATTTAAAATTTGTTAAACATCCGGTGCCTACAGAATTTTTAAGTCAAATTGACTGTGCTGTTTTGAGCTGGAAGTGTAGGTCATTCAATAACTATGGAAAATTTAATGAATTCTGATTTCATATATTTACAAGTAAACCAAACATATCAAATTCCTGAGTTACAACTACAAACTCTTTTAGCTTTTACATCCAGTAGTAAATGTAAAATATGTATCTTATCCAGACATTACATAGCTGATGTATGTTTAGCCACAACACTTTTTTCTCTCCTATCTCCTGTTTCTAACAAGCTAAAGAGAATTGAGTTGAATCAGCTGCTCGACTGAGAATCAAAGAGTCACTAAATTTCTGTATACTGCTTTCCCTGAAAACAGTCATGCATACATTTCTGAAACCTTGAGGTAGTCAGAGACAAACTACTTTCTAATATCAGTAATCAAAACAACAATATTAAGGGAGACAAGGGATATCTGAGTTTTCCCTAAGGAGTTTAAAAAAAAAAGTGACCTGCTGTAAAAACACACACACACAAACACTGCAGCTTTTAATAGAAAATTTGGGGATTCTTCAGTTTTTAATAGAGTATTCTTCAGCAGTTTTTATCCAATACTAGCATATTATTAACACATCCAATTTACTTTTCCTTGTATTCAGCGAGCCTTTGCCTAGAAAAAGCATTTTTCTCAGCAGTGTTTCTTATAGATGAAAAAGAAAGGGACCATGTAAGCCTTATTATTTTGAAAAAGGACATTGTTATATTTATAAATGTAAACTCTAAAAATGAAGAAGAATCTGTGTTTTTAGATAAAAAGAAACCTTGAAACCCTCAATTGGAGAGCTTGTGGCACTGTAATACTACTACAAGACTAAAATAACTTATTATTTAATGATTAGTCCCTTCACTGGGGATATCATCTATGGAATATATATTGTGGAACAATATATACCCATAAGGACATGGAGACCAGGCAAGGCAAGCTTGTTTAGTCGTTTCTTTTCTCCTCCTTTTGAGGAGGAGTTTTGAGGAGAATAAGAAGTTTTTCTTCTTATTGTTCATAGAATCATAGAATGGTTGAGGTTGCAAGGGACCTCTAGAGATTGTCTAGTCCAACAGAGGGACCCCCAGAGCACAGTGCTCAGGGTGGCATCCAGGCAGGTTTTGAGGCTCACCAGAGAAGAAGACTTCACAACCTCTCTGTGCAGCCTATTCCTGGGCTCCATCACCCTCACAGTAAAGAAGTTCTTCGTCACATGGACATGGAACTGCCTGGGTTTTAACTTGCACCCATTACTCCTCGTCCTATCACTGGTCACCATCGAGAAGAGTTTGGCCCCCTCCTCCTTTCATTTTCCCCTCTGGTATTTATACATATTGATAAGATCTCCTCTCCATCTTCCCTTCTCCAGGCTCAACAGGCCCAGCTCACTTAGTCTTGCCTTGTTGCCTATCTGCCTGACACTATTCTAATAGTATTCACAAAAGTGAAAAGAAAATCTTGATATTTTAAAATATTGTTGGTTTACTCAGTGATAAGTACCAGCTTTAACTGAACCCTTGAAAACTGAAAGAATGACATATATTCCAGAAGGAAACAAATATAAAACAGGAAACCGCATGGACAGAATTATCTCCCTAGTCACTGTAACCCTAAATTCAAAATCTCATGCAAACATCAAATTTTCTATTCTCTTACTTGTTTTGACCACGAACTTTCCTCAGGAGTTAAAGGACAGCATTCAAGATACTCCTCAGCATCTCGTCCCTCTGCACCTTCTTTCTGGCATCCACCAGTAGAAGAATCTATTTTCCCAGAGTCTCTTCTTTGGGTTTCTTCATCCTCTTCACGGTCTCCCGACTTCCGTAACTCTTCAGCGCAGGATTCCGCCAGCCCATGACAAGTCACCTTGGGCGCATCACCCAAGCTCTCTGATTTCTGAGACGGGGTTTCTACCCCAGAAGTCCTATGAGGCCCGGATGGCAACGTGTCCCTGGGTTCCAGCACAGCCGTGGGGACATCAGACTTCGCATCTACTCCAACCCCAGGCTCCGACACAGCCACGAGCTCGGCAGGGAGGCCACCCGGCAGCCCCGTGTACAGGTCCTGCACCACGGCAGACATGGACGAATCGAGGGGCAATTCCACCCCAGAGGAGAGCATCAGGGCAGCTGGAGATCTCTTGGCCGAAGCTTGTCACAATTTACCCTAAAACCAAACACAGTGTTAAAATCAACACGCACAGGAGTAACCTCTGCATTAAAACCAAAAGCATCGCCCTTCCCAATGCAAACGTGTTCAAAAATGGTAGCCTCAAGTACTTTTTTCAGGACGAGCTGAAAAGCACTTGAGCATTGATGCATTTGCTTCAAAACCAAGAGCATGCGGACAAACGGACTCCTAACTCGTTTCACACCTGAACGTCTCCCAGCAGCTTCCCCGCTATCTCACGGGAACTTGGCTGCGGAGATGATGATCTCCGGGGCTCCCATTGCTCTCCTTGGCTACCGCATCCTTTACTTTCCCGCGACTTGAGCTCCTCACGAGCGAGGACCTCTCTACTAGCAGGAGGTTTCTAGGACAACCGCCCCACGCTGCCCCCGGCGCTCCGGCCCACGCAGACACTGGCCACCCGCCGTGCAGGGCGACCGTCGTTACTGCCGCTTCTCCCCGCTGCGCGAGCAGCGCTCGCGCCCCCGCCACGAGGCTCCTCAGCGGCCGCATCCGAGGGGCGCCACGAGGCGCGGGGAGAGCCGGACCCGGCCGCGCTCCGTTACCTGCGCGGGCAGCGGCCCCCGGCGCCGCTGCCGCCCGCGCCCGCGCATCACTTCCGCATCACTTCCGCATCCGGGCGCCACCGCCCCCCGTTCCGCCCCGTTCACCGGGCCCGGTGGTGGCGTCACGTGGCGCCCGGATGTGGAAGTGGCGGGCGCCGCCGCCGGAGGCGGGAACGGCAGGTTTGGACTCGCTGCTCGTTCGCGGTGCTGGTTCCCGGTCTCGCTGCGCGTCCCGGCGCGCTCGGGCCCGTCCTGCGCCGCCGCCGCGCGCGCTCCGGGCTCCGTGGAGCTGCTCGCGGGAGGAGCGGCCGCTGGTGGCTCCTTGCACGGCCCGGTGTAAACAAGGAGCCGCGGGCGCCCGGCCGGTGCCGCGCGGTGTGAGTAACGTTTTCTGGAAGACAGTGGAAAAGTAGCGGCGCTCCATCGGTAGCGGCGCGCTGCTTAACGCGACAGCAGGAGGAGGAACGGGTGGTGGAAATTAAATGTACTCGGTACGAGGCGGTGTTTGGCAGCGACCTCCCTGTTCCTGGCGCTGTGGGGACCTCCAGGTGCCCTCTGCCGGCTAAGCCTCTGCCGCGTTGGTGCAGAAGCAGCATCTGCGTAGGGTGATGGTGTCCCTCGGTGGCAGTGCCCCATCAGAGTGCGCTGGCAGAAGCTGAAGAGCTTTTAGCTGGAGGTGTTCGAGTGTTGGTCTTATGTCATAGAAATGTTGGGTTCACAAATGCATCCTTGAAATGTAAATATCTCATTCTGGAGAGTAGTATGAGCTGTGCTGGCAGAAGAGGAGCCTTTATCCAGCCCTCCCTCTGCCTCGTGCCAGCCCTTGGGATGCGCTGCCCTTGGCTGCGCCAGGCCCCGGGCAGACAGAGCTTCCTTCTCCTCGTCAGCTGCCATGGAGCGCCTTGGCTTGCTCTAAAAGGCTTCCTCGTGGAAAAGTGCCTCTTTCATAACAGCAGGCACATCCACAGGGTATGAAGAGTTGTTTTCTAGTAATAAGAGGTCTGTGTTTTGTTCTCTTTTTCATTTCCCCATTAGATGTGTGGGATGTCGTCTGCTGCTTTGACTCAAAACAGCTGAGCTGAGAAGTGCCTTGGTGCTGCCAGGGCCCATCCAGGGTGGTGGGGGACCTGGAGAAGAGCTAGAATTCAGGATGAGAACCAACAAGGTGTACAAGCTCGTCATACATAAGAAGGGGTTTGGAGGCAGTGGTCAGTATCAAGTGACTTCTAACACTGAGAGCAACGTGCTGTTTCTTATTTAAAATGCTTTATTGATCTCTTTAACAAGACAAGCAGAGTAGAAGTTGAATGCAATGACCAGTATTACCAACCAGGATTTGGAAGGCTCTTCTCAATAGCAAGATAAAGCAGAACAAAATTGTGTTACAATCTCATTTCATTCTGAGAAATTATCTGTAGAATTAAGCGCTGGCTTCTCCCTCTGCTGCTGCTGTTTTGTCGCTTTTCATCTGTTTTCTAACATATTTCAATCACTCTTAATGGTGACAGTATCATCCATGACTTGTTATCACCGCATGTGGATGTATATAAGGTCACATTTTGCGTTTCTGGCTCTTAAGAAGTTTGCTTCCTACTCCTGGCCTCCAAATCATAGCATGTGAACAAGATTTTACTAGTAAGATTTTATAGCTATCTGTTTTTCTGCCACTGTTCACAATAGGAAAATAGAAGATTTTGCTTGCAAAGCAGGCTGTTTTGTTGACTAAAGCTCATATGAATGTTCTGTGACTTGAAAGAAAAGCTTTTATCTAAAATATTGGCCAGGCTGAAGTGTCTGGATAGGGGCACTGTCATACAGTGCATATAGTGTATTGTTAATGTGTTAATCCTCTACTAGTTCACTAATACTGAGAAGGTTTATGCATGCAAAAATGCAAGTTTTTGTGTTTGATACGTTTCTGTCCATTGCAGGTTTCCATTTTATTTTTATTTTTTTGTCCTGTAGATGACGAACTGGTTGTAAATCCTAAAGTATTTCTTCAAATCAAGCTGGGAGATGTTGTGGAAATTGCACATCCCAATGATGAATACAGGTGAATTCTTGGTGCTGTTATCAGCCAAATGTGGCTGCAGAGTTGTAAGAGCCTGGGGATATTTATGTCAAGAAATCTTATCCTAAAGTTTGTGAGGAATGACATGGGGGAAGGAGGCAGAGAGAATTATGTATGAATTCAGAAAATATTAATATAAATGTTTGTTAATATGGTATGGAAAATGCTTAGTTTATCTCATATTCAGTGTTGCTAAATTATTGCTTTGAGAGTGATTTCATTATAGATCAGTGTTTTAACTTTTTTCTGCCTTTTTTTTTTTTAACTCTTGTGTCCTAGCCCCCTGCTTCTCCAAGTGAAGTCACTTAAGGAAGATTTACAGAAAGGTGAGACTCCAGACTGGCCATATGCATAGTCACATACTGCAGTTTGCAAAGATCATAGACAAAGATTATGTATTTGGCCGGTAGCAGTTATTGAGTAGTGCCATATATTTTAACCTTGTAAGAATTATATTTTAATCTTGTAAGAAAATCAGTGCTTTGTCTATTTAGGAATGGTAAGATTACTATTTTATCAGGAAATGAATATCCATTTTTAAAAGCAACTTTTGGCTAGTAATGTGGGGATACAGTTTAAACAAAGTTATTGGCTTTTTAGCCTTAGCTTTCTTCCTGCTCTCTCTGACTGGCTGTTCGTCTTTTCTTCTTGCAGGAATTAATCAGCCTAAACTTTATCTACTCTGCTTTTATTTTTAACAAATCTTTAATTAAGCAATAGCTGAGAGGCCTTTTTCTTTAGCTAAGGTCCAAAGTTTCATGACAATCCTGCTGTAAGAAATGGTCTTTTTTAAGTCCCTTGAAAACATTCTGGGAATGTTCACTTCTCTGTTGTTTTTTTTCCTTCTTTGGCAGAAACAATAAGTGTGGATCAGACGGTTGCACAGGTCTTCCGCTTGCGGCCGTACCAGGATGTCCATGTGAATGTCGTTGACCCTAAGGTATAAGGACTAACTTTGTTTTTGTCTGCCTATGGACTTAGCTAGTTTGGAGCCCTTTGGATCTCCTAACGTTGGAATAAAGGCCTTTTTATTTTTAAAATTTTTCAATCTTCTTTCACAAGCAAATGAGGCCTTAGCTTCACAAGCAATGGTAGCCATTTGTTTTACTTGTTCTAATCAACACTGGGACTCATAGCACGTAGGCATGAGGCTTTTTCTGACTACATTATACAACACTCTGCAGGTCACAGTAGTTCAAGGTATGTGTGCAATGCTGGCAGCTCTTGTAGTGGAATTTCCTTTTTGTGTCCCGTCTATGGGGATTATTGACTCGCTTCAGAATAGTGAGTAGGTCCTCACTAGAGTGGATTGAAGGGTGCTGTGCAGGAAAAAGTAGACTCTGAGCTGCTTTCTCTTTCCCAGGAGGTGACCTTGGACCTGGTGGAGTTGACTTTTAAAGACCAGTACATCGGCCGTGGGGATATGTGGCGATTAAAGAAAAGTTTGGTAAGTCCTCTGTTTGCCCTACTGTGTAGGGCACAGGAGATGATTTACCTTTTGCTTTGCTCACTGAAAAAGAAAACAAACTGGTTCTTTTCAGGATGAAGAAAACCAGTATCAACACAGTTATTTGCTATGCAAATAGGATGTCAGAGTGGGAGAAATGCATGTAGTTATGTTACAGAAAGAGTTATGGTCCTGTCATTTCATGATCTGTGGCAATTATGTTCATTAGTCTCTTGCATATTGAAATCACTGAGAGATTTTCCTGCTGTTCTGAGTTTTTAGTTATTTACTATCTTTGAAGGGAATTGAATCAAAATGTTTTTTGAGTAGAAATGCATTGAAGTATCTACTCAGTGATAGCATCATTTACTAAGCAACTCTTTGGAATTTTTGTATGATAACTTACCTTTTAACACCTGAATTTCATCTTTCTTAGGTCAGCACATGTGCTTATGTCACCCAAAAAGTTGAATTTGCGGGCATCAGGTGAGTGCTTAATTTCTGATTCATTGCCCAATTCTAGGAAAAATTGAGGGAATGTAGGAATCTCTGATTATACTGACAGCTATAGAGAAGAGGCTCTAAACTTCTCCATTTTTAGCATTTGCAACTTTAAAAGAAAAGAATATACAATATCATCATTATTATGTAATTATCATTATATAATTATGATATAATAATCCATGTTATATTTTATATTATTATACATATTTTATATTATCTGCTGCTGATATTCCTCTGATACTTAGGACTTCTATGAGCCCAGAGAATCCAGTGTGAGAATCTTCTCTGAAAAATCCTCCACATATTTTCCTTCTCTTACTTTTTCACAGACTTCTATCTGTATTGTAATGTGGGGGAAGAGCTTTACCTGATGTGAAATGGAAGAAATGATGATAGGTTGATAGCAATCACACTCATTGCTTCTGTGAATGCTAAATAATTTGCCTTTCACCTGTTAAGAGTATTCTGCCCTGCCTGAGATGGCAAAAGGTCAAGGAGCCATGCAGGGGTGGCAGGAAACAGCTGTTCAATATCTTTCTAGATTAGAGAGAACTTTTTATTCAAGCACACTTATGCTGTCTTCAGGTCATCCTTGAATGCAGAGTTTGGCACCTCCCTAATTTGCTCAAAGGCTGTTTTTCTAACCGTCATGTTAACTGTAGTTGGTAAATAATCTGCCTTGTCTCTCTTCCAGGGCACAAGCAGGTGAACTGTGGGTTAAGAGTGAGAAAGTCACTTGTGGCTACATCAGTGAGGATACTCGGGTAAGATTTTGAGTTAGTGAGGGAAATTTTTCCCTCCTTTCCTTGCCAGTCTTCCTATAATTCCCTCTTGCTTGCAGATTTGTGTGAACTGTGTTAATTGCCTTTGTAAGGCAAAGAATGGTAACAAATAATTGAAGATGAGTAATTAAAGCAGTTTATCTATTCTGCACTGCCAGCACTAGGAATTGCTTTGGCAGTTGAAATGCAAACTCTCTAGAGTGGAAGTGCCCATGATGCAATCATATGAATTGCACTCTAGCTGGCTTCTGCTCTGGGCAGCAGTTCTGCACTCTGTGGCAGAAACGATCAATCACTTTGTTCCATCTATTTCCTGCTCCTTGTAGCGTGCTGGCAGTAGTGTCAGTGCCACGTGTAGGGAACTGTAGACCGAAGAATTGATCTATTGGGGGAAGAAAATCCTTTTTACTTCTCAGTTTGATCAGTGTCGCGATTCGTTTCCTTGTCCAAATCTTCATCCTGACAAAATGCAAGAGGCCTCGGAAGCTGAGAATGAGTGCTTAGGAGTTGGTGGGGTGGGACTGGGGACTGCTTAATCTTGTAGTTCTGTCAAAAGTGTTGTCCCTTAAATTGTTCTTTATCCTGGAGAATGTTAGGGAAGCCACTGCTCGCAATCTAAACAATTCCTTCTAGTTAGTGTCCTTCTGATGCTTTCATTGAGTATACCTTGTTTTTAATTTTGCTACTCTTCAGGTGGTCTTCCGCTCCACTTCAGCCATGGTTTATATCTTTATCCAGATGAGCTGTGAAATGTGGGATTTTGATATCTACGGTATGTAGGCCTTGTGCCCAGTTGTGAGTGTGGATGGCAGCAAGCTTTTTTGTCACTTTTCCTTGCCTTTACCTCTCCTAGCTCTTCCATAATTTTCTGCTCATACTCTATGGCTTGGGTCCTGTTATCTCAGTGAATAATATAAAGGAGCAAATAGGCGTGAGCCTTGGAAAAGGCTTTTCTGTGGATATTTCCATACTGGGTGAGGAGGACAGAGACAAGCCTGGATGAGCCCCTGTGCAAATTGATTTTTGATGTTTTACATCTCTCTGGACTTTGGCTTAGCTAGGAACCAAAACTTTAGCTCTGGTAGAGTTAGCTTAGAATTGTTAAAATTCTAGCAGTTAAGGATCTGGATGACTTAAATGCGTCATTGTCCTATTTTTTCCTGTATTATTTCTTTAATAAATCCCTTACCACTTGCTTTGACCGTATGTTTAGGCATATGTAATTGGGCATCTATTCAAAACCGAGCAGGGGATCAGTTCTGCATAGTATCTCTAAAAGACAGTACAGATGCTTTCCCAGCATGTTGCCAACATGTTGTAATAATGAATTTAAAGGTCGGATCCCTCTGACAATATAGTAGTTGTCTTGTTTACATTCTCTGAAACTTATCTTGCTTTGCTTCTGAAATGGTAATGTTCAGTGTGCACACAGACACAACAAATGATTTGACTCTGATTCTTAAAAAACAAACAAAAGACAAAAAGCGCAGAATATTTGGGTTAAATTTACTTGGTTCTATAAGTATATTGTTGAAGTAACTGCTGCTGTTTGATGCTTTGGAGATGTGCTTCCTTTGCAGGGGACTTGTATTTTGAGAAAGCTGTGAACGGTTTCCTTGCTGACCTCTTCACAAAATGGAAGGTAAATAGCTGCTCGAAATCATCTTGCTCTGAAAGAGAAGGTCAGGGTCATCTTAAATACCCTTTGATCTGCTGATGATCTGATGTTGAGGAAGACCCAGGTTCTGTCAGTCAGTGTCAAGGTTTACAGGACTCAACATCAGAAGACTGAGTGCAGCAGGTCTGCAGATAAGTATAGGAACTACTTGGCACATGCAGTTTACAGTGTGTGCATCATGCAGAATATTGTTTCCTGACAGCAACAGATAAGAATTTCTTCAGAAGCTAGTGGAGAGTGCTGCTCTTAAATGCTACATATCATAGAGCAGGATTCAGGTCAGAGCATTATGTTACCTTGTAAAACCCTGTGCAGCACTGATGCAGATATGTAGCAGTCAATTTTGTTTCTAATTGGCTTGGTGTGAGGGAGAGAGTGCTGCTATTATGTGTGTTTCTATTGATATACATGTGTGTACACTTGCACTTTTCTGTTGTGTGACCCTCTTTTTTTATTTATTTTTATTTTTCTTCTGTTCTTTTAAAGGAAAAAAACTGTAGCCATGAAGTGACAGTGGTTCTGTTTTCTAGAACGTTTTATGAAGCAAAAACGATAGGTAAGTAAATTCTATATTTTCATGACACTGTTTTCTCTTTCATGTTGGTCGTGAGCTGGCTTGGATTTTTTGCAAGTGAAGAAGGGCCATTCTTGTAATGGATACTATGCTTTGGAGTTCATAAGTTATAGAACACAAATGGAAAATGGGTGATGAGGCAGTTTGGATTCCATGACCAGTGGGTTCAGTGATGCAAAAGCCTGATTCTCTTTTTATGGTTCTTCTGGGTTCTTGTTCTGTAGAAACGTCAAGGAAAAGAGAAAAACATTACCATTTACTCTGGAGAGAAAGCTACTCTTGAGTAATCTCTTCAAGCGAGTATTCTTCTAATAGCTTTCAAAAGCTGTTTTCCTCCCTCGGTTTAAGTCCCAATCCATACTATTCCATGCTAAACACAATGACCATTCTTAAGAATATACTGCATTGAAAACTTTATGTGGAAGAGTATATGGCAAATTTTCCATCTCATACTCAAATTTTATGTATTGGAAACAAATTTAACATTATGGGAGAGAATAAGTTTTTTTTCTTACAGATTTTGTTTGTTTAAATGGAAACAACTGTTCCTTGCTAGGAATTTTTTCTTTACCAGAACAGAGTAATATTTGCTTTTGTTCCATTTCAGATGAGTTTCCTGAAACGCATCGTGCATCAATTCGCCAGGACCACGAGGGAAGATTTTATGAAGATTTTTACAAGTATGTCTTCCTATGGGTTCTTTCACCTATTGTCTCACAGTGTATTTGCAACTCACATTTTAAATGTCCAGTTATTAACAGTAGTACCTTGCAAGAAGTTATCACTGTGAAAAATATTTATGTCAGAAAATGGCAGCAAATTGATGAATATTTCACTTCCCTTTAGAAAGTGCAAACCTATCGATAGCTCCTAGATTATTCTTTCCCTTATAGGCAAGTATATTATTTCCTGCATTTTATTGGAGTTGCCAATAAACTTGAAAATTCTGTAGTATTGGCAGTAGTTTTTGCTTAAAGCTTGATTATCTTTTGACTCTTTATTTTCTTAAAGCATGAAAAAGAAAAAATGTGAAAAGAACAGATGGTGCCACTGCTGAAACTGGAAGCATTTCCAGTTAGGTATTAGGGCTTTCAGGCTGATGGCCACAGCAGATGCAGCTATTGTAGCTCTTGGCTGGCCCTGAGCTTGGGCTTGTTCGGAGTCGTACTGCTTTGCAGAACAGTGATGTTTTTGATATATAAAACCAATTGTCTGTTTTAGTAGGATTCTTTTTGGAACAGGCTTTAGTATAAAAACTGTCAGAAGCAAGAGATGAAACTACTCAGGGCTGGTGATGTCCCCAGTTTTGTGTTTGCATCTTTAATGATGCAAATATACAGCAGTTCTAAAGGAGTGCCTAGCAGAGGGAAGTAGAACTAGTTTTGTATTTTTTTCTTTATTTTTTTTTCCTGTAGCTATAGGTTATTGATCTGCTCTTGCTTCCTCATCACAGCTTCCTTTTACAATCCTAACTAAGTTGTATTCTCTTCAGAGTTGTGGTTCAGAATGAGAGGCGAGAAGAATGGACCTCCTTGCTCGTGACCATTAAAAAACTTTTTATCCAGTATCCTGTGCTAGTTCGTCTGGAGCAAGCAGGTATGAGAAGTTCCCTCCCTCATGCTTTTACCCTTTTATTTGAAAAAACTAAACTCATTAGTCTCAGTTGGAGTCTGGTATTTGCAGTACTTAACAGTGCTTTCATGAAGAAGCTGCTCTGCTTATATCTTTCCGAGAGCAAGCAAGTGGCAATTTTGTTTGTAGGTTGTACTACCAAAGCAGTTTTCCTTAACAGGTAGTTTACATGGAGATAATTTCTGGTCTTTTTTTCTTCCTTTTTTTTTTTTTTTTCTTCTACCCTCGGAACGATTGCTCAGAGGGCTTTCCACCAGGTTACAATTCTACCTCAGCACAAGGAAACTACCTGGAGGCCATAAATCTTTCATTCAATGGTAAGTTGTGAACAGCAGATAAAAATATATAGAGCAGCAATCATTAACGCAGCTGTTAATAAATGGGTGTAGACTTCTGCTGTCTGGTGCTTAACACAGGGAAGAGAAGGAGAAATAGTAAGCACTTAAATTTGTTATTTTCTGCCTTGAGGAAAAAGTGCTCTATTTGTCTGGAAAAACTCACTATCAACCTCAGATAACCGAGTATTGAGTAGTTTAGTCCTCAGGAGACATTTACAGAGCCTTGTTAGTGCAATATTTTTTTTTTCTGCCTTTTTTGTAATTCTTTACAACAAATATCTTTCACCTTAAAGGCTGTTAATTGCTAATTACTAGGAGGAAGYGCGTCATGTCACTTAGTCTGATTAATAATCAGACTGAGAATTTTTAAGGTGTAATAAAAGAAGCTGTAAACATATGAGAAAGATATTGCTGTGTGCATATGCCTGCTTTCCATCTCTGTCTCGTCTGCTCTGGCTCATTTGTTTCCTGTGGCTATATTGGCACTGATGGATTGGACAAGACTGAATCCCAGTCTTCCCATACTGTGTGTGCTTTGAGGAGTCCTGCTTAATATCATTATTCGTGTGATACTGCTCTCTAAAAGCATGCATCATGCTTTTTTTTAAAATAGTATGTGCGTTCTCTGCCTCTTCTTCCTAGTGTTTGACAAGCATTACATTAACCGAAACTTCGATCGGACCGGCCAAATGTCTGTGGTTATCACGCCTGGCGTGGGGGTGTTTGAAGTAGATCGACTCCTTATGATTCTAACCAAGCAGCGGATGATAGACAATGGTAAATAGCTTGCAATTCTGGGCAACTTCTGTAGATGCAAACAAGTAAATCTTGGGTAAGCTCTACTTCCTTTGCCCTGGAAAAATAACTGTTGTAACCTGCGACTCTGGGAAGAGGTACAAGAAAATAGAGAGGWACATGGAAAACTTGTCTCCAAGCTTTGTACTGAAATGGCCAAACTTTTAGAGAACTGAAAGGTAGTGAATGTCACATGAACTGAAGATAGCTGAGAACTTAGTCACGTCAGACCTTTCCCTTGAAGGATAATTTTGTGTCATTTATATTAATTAAGAAGAAATGCTTCCTATATCTCCTCTGATGCAGTCAGTTTGCATTTATATCATGAGTTTCCTAACTAGTATTTTTGTTATAACTGCATCTTAAAGTCTCATACATTGTGGGGCTTAGTGCCAGTTCAGAATCTTTGTTTTGTCTTGCAGCATGTTAGTTGTGCGTGTTGTATAGCTCAACTCTTCTGTTTCTTGTTTATAGGGATTGGTGTGGACTTGGTATGCATGGGAGAACAACCACTACACGCCGTTCCACTCTTTAAGGTGGCGGAAGCTGCTTTTCCTTTCTCCTTCTAGTACAAATGTTACTCACTCTGTTACTAGCCTGCCATAACTAATTGCTACGTTTCTGAATTTCTCTTCCAGCTCCACAATCGCTGTGGACCTGGGGACTCCAGGTTGGGTGATGACTACAATATCCCACACTGGATAAACCACAGGTAGGTGAACCTAAGGTTTGTGAGGAAATTCTGCTAAACTGTTGTGCTGTGATGTGTTTTTCTTTATATATATATATATATATATATATATACACACATTGAATTCTCTCTCTTGTTTTGCTGTTCTTTTCTTCTGCTCTGCTTGTGGAGCACAGGCATATGTTCCAACAGCGTTTGGTAGAATAGGGAATGCAAAAGTTAGCAGATTAAGATGTCTCGACAGAATGTGTGGAAGTCAAAGGCTTGGAGTTTAGGAAGAAGAGTAGTTTGTCTTCCTGAAGAAAGTTCTTCCCTTTTCTCAGTCTAAAAGCTAGCTCGGAGGGCTGACCTGCGCTCTTACTTACAGTGTTCTCTTCCTAGATGACAGGTCAAGAACCCTATTTTTTCTTTTCAGTTTCTACACGTCCAAAAGCCAGCTGCTTTGTAACAGTTTCACTCCACGGATTAAACTGGCAGGAAGAAAGGTAGGTATATTCTGGTCATCTTTTCTTATGAGTTAAACAGATAATTTTTTTTCTCAGCCAGGCATCCAAATCCTTCTAGCAATGTTAGTGTTTAAACTGTAGAAACTAGTTTCTGTGTTAAAAGACAGTTTATTTTGGGGATTGTGAATGAGGGGTTTATTTCTGTCTTTGCTAAGATGGAACTAGATGAGAAATATTTTAGCCAAAATAAAATTTAGAGATTAATTTGTAACAGAGAGTCCTTTAGCAAGGAGGAAAGGTGTTAGTGAAGGTGTTTTGTTTTACATTGTGGATTGTGACTGAGTGTCAATATTTCATGTTGCTTAGCTGTGGTTTGGCTGCCTCATTCAGTCAGCAGGATAAACTGGGCTTCTCCAGTAGATACCAAGTCTGATGCTTGATCACTCTGGGGCAGGTATTTGGACAGAACACACTGATTTTCTTTTCTTTGCCCTCTCCTGTCTGTTGCTGGTTGGCGTGTGTCCCTTCACACTTCCTGTGTTGGATTCTCCAGCCACTGGTTGAGAAGGCAAAAAGTAGCCGAGATGCCTGTGAGTAATCCTGTTCTGGATCCCCCGGGCTCACAAAATAATAAGTAGTTCCACTAAGATAATGACACTAGAGCAAAAACTCTATTGATAAGATACCAAAAGGATAATAGTTGCAAAAAAACACCAAAACCAGATAGTTGTTACCAAGGATGCTAATAAATGTGTATGAATTGCCTTGGCAAATGGAGGGAGGGGAGAGATTCTGTCCTGACTGCCTGTCACTAGACTAGAAAATAGTTTGTATCATGCTGCTGTGCAAGAAGTCCTGCTTGTAGGAATGAGACAAGAGCACATTAACTAGCTTGCTGGGATGTTGTCAGTACTGTGTACGCACACACACAAAAAAAGAGAAAAATCTGCATTCTTCTAATATCAACTCAGAAAGATTGTATGTGCTTTCATGTCATCTTTTAAAGATGCTTTAAATGTGCAAATTCCCTTTTAAGATGTTTGCATCTGTTCATACAAGAATTCTGGATTTAATATCTGATTGTTGAGGGAAGGTAATTAGTGGCTCAGCAACTCTCATTAAGAGAGCTAACTCTCATCTGCTGTAGTTGTTCTCACGAGACTCTGGTATGCAGTTTCTTTTGAAATAGTTACTACTATCTATGGTAAAAGTTGGGTGCTTCTAATTTGCAGATCTTGAACAACATTCTTGAAAGGAGATCCGGTGTTTTATGGTTTTATTTCAGCTTTAGGGGCTCCAAAAGATGCTGAGAATGCCCTGCCTATCCAGGTAGATTATGATGGCTACGATGCCCAGGTGTTCAGACTGCCTGGCCCGTCCAGAGCCCAGCGCTGCACCACTTTCAGGTAAGATGCTTGTGAGCATGCTAATTCCAGAGCAGCATGGTGGGATAGATGAGCTAATGTTAAAGTATTCTTTGACTTTCCTTCTTTCAGATGTATTGTCTAACTCTGAGGAAACTGTGTATGTAGACTTCTGTTCACTTGAGCAGCTTGTACAAATCTATACTGAAATATGCCAATACAATTTACTGAAGTTAACCATTTACTGTAGTTTCTCTCTAGCTCTGTTTTTCTATCTATGTAGACTCAGGTCTAGTGTATTTTAAACCACATCTGTATCACCAGCTTAGTGTGCTATCTGTAGGGCTGCATGGGGGGTTGAGCATGCTCCTCTCTGTCACTGTGCTGAAAGCACTTTATTATTATGTCCCTATATAGTATAATGTCCAAAGTATACAGTACCTCTACCATAAGAAATGGTGATAGCTTCTATGTAGCCTCCATGAGCTCAGCAATCCAGTATTGAGTTTCTTACATATTGGACCTGTTCTATTGCAACCCTGTGCCACATACTCTCTGCTTGAGCGGGGGGGTTGGATTGGATGATCTCTAGAGTTCCCTTCCAACCTCAACCATTCTGTGATTCTGTGGAGCCCCTTGACAATTCAGGAGTTATTTAATCTCTGTTTCATATCACTGGACGTGTCTATTTTCAGTAGGTCTGTGAGGGAGAGAGAAAGTCGTACCAGGAAGAGCTCCAGTTCCTATGACGTGTCGTCCAGCCCTTCTCTGCAGAGCCGCACGCTGCCTCCAGAGGAGGTGAGGAGCCAGGCTTCTGATGACAGCTCCTTGGGCAAGATCTCCAACATCCTGATGATCCCACGGCCTCACCTGCACCAGTATGAAGTCAGCAGCTCTTTGGGCTATACCAGCACCCGAGGTCAGCCTGAGGTGGATGGGAAGCAATCTTAGGTGGTGAGAGAGGGGAGAGAGAAGATGGAAGTTGATGCTGACTACAGCCAGGCCAGCACAGAGGAGATGGTGCTCACATTAGTACTCCTGCTGTAGCTTTTCCGCAGCTCTAACTATGACTGGGTGTGCATTTTTCTTTGTGGTTTTTTTTACTGACTTGTCCTAATAATGTGTCCTGACACTGATTTACTCATTTCCCTTGTCTATTACCGTTTTTAAAATTTGACTCCTGTGCCTCTCTGCAAATGTGAATATGTACAGGTAACTTTTTATTATCCAGGTCACTTGTAATCAGTGAAATGAAAATCTGCCTTAGTGGTGAGCCCTAGGGGGACCCTACTTACAACTTCTCTATTAGGGTTTATTGTCATTAGCTGTAATTTTCTGGATCCTTCCTTTGATAGCACGTTCCTGAGCCATCTTGTTGTGTTAGTAGCAGTGGCAGTCTCTCTCTCTCCCTTTTTTTTTTTTTTTTTT
>PTEX01000075.1:1915599-2115382 GCA_003342815.1 Eudromia elegans
TTTTTTTTTTTTAATTTCTTGCTTGCTTTATGGCACTTCTGTTTGATCTCACTGATCTCACGCTAATATTCTGTTGTGTTTTCCAGATGTCCTTGAGAACATGATGGAGTCTCAGCAACGGGACTCCAGTGCCCCAGGGAGGTTCCATGTTGGCAGTGCAGAATCCATGCTGCACATTCGGCCTGGCGGTTACACACCGCAGAGAGCCCTGATAAACCCCTTTGCCCCATCCCGCATGCCCATGAAGCTCACATCAAACAGGAGGCGCTGGATGCACACTTTTCCTGTGGGTAAGGCTCTCTTCATAGCATATTAGATTGCAGTGACTTCTTTCTTGTCCAAACATTGGCACAATGAGAGAAACAATGTGTACTCCAGTGTCTTGAAATACTCTATGCTTTAATATTAGCTGAACTAAGAAGGTTCAGGCTTGATGAAGATCCTGTTGGAAGTATTATGATCTTTTAGTAAACTTGGGACATCAGATACTGTGGAACAGGCTTATAGTAGATGGAGGTGATAGGAGTGCAGCATTGCTATGGTTTGGGTTTGGCTTCCAGACGCTGAATCATTTGTTTAATGCCTTGTAAATAACCCTTCCAAACTGTTCAGAAATGTATAGCATTTTCTCCAGCTTCTGAAATGATGCCTGAGGTTTGTGTCTTGGAAGATTTCCTAAGCCAATTTGCCTAATTTTCACTAGTTAGAGTTCCTCCTGCTCATGTGTTGATGAAAGCAAGCTATAAGCAAATGAAAAGAGCTAAGAAAACAAAGACAGATGAAATGATTAACGATCACATTTTAACTGGGTAGGTCCATCGGGAGAAGCTATCCAGATTCATCATCAGACTCGTCAGAACATGGCGGAGATGCAGGGCAATGGGCAGCAGGATTTGACACACTCCTCTGCCGAGCTGCTGGAGCTCGCTTACCATGAGGCAACTGGCAGGTAAAGTCCTCCAGGTGGCTCTGGAGCTGTGTGAAGTGTCAGAAAGGGGCATAATAACTATCGGGGGACAATATGGATCAGTATTGGACCTTGTTGATAGGTACTTATAGTTCCTGTTCCTGACAGACATGCATAAATTTTGGTGCAAGGCTGATGTTGCTCTTGGTAGGCCCCAATGACTATCAGTGTTGACCAGTTTTGGTGTCGGTGGGCCTTGAGGATATTAATTTCCACATGTAACTTTGGGGCGAGATGTGTCTAGCTGCAGCAAATGTCAGGGTGGACTACAAATGAAAATGTCTGTGTTCTTAAAGCACAAGCCTTGGTCAGTATTGGGAGCTTATATATTCACTGGCTGGCTCAGAGAGGAGAAAGATTCCAGTATTTTTGGAAGACGGGAAACAGTTCTCACAGTGAGAACAATTTGAGCCTTCACTTCATCTAGGCCATCTGTCAAGATGCTCAGTTAGTCTGCAACCTCCATAAACTCCTTCCCTGATCTATATTTGATTTTTCTTTTTGAAAACACTTTGTCCATGTTTTTCACTCTTTTCTTTTTTAAGGTTGTTTACCAAAAGCATTTTGGTAGCTTCTGTAACTTCAGAATTGCTAATAAGTTAGTTTGTGTCATCATTAGTTCTAATGGGTCTTTTTCCTACTGCATGTTTATTCTGGCAGGCTTGTAAAAGCTCTTTTTACTGTGTATGAATGTGAAGGGTGACTGGGGTTCTCATCAGTATCATCCCTCTTCTTTTTCCCCCGCTATCACTGAGCAGTCCTTCAGGAAATTACATGACCTAATTATTCTTTCATGTGTTTGTTTCATGGAGAGTTTGTTTTCTTATCGTTCTGTTGTACTATCCTTTGAGATTCAATCTTTTTTTCCCCAAGTTGCATCATTTTGATATTATACCATACTCACCACCTTTTTACTCTATTATTACCTTTCTTGCTTTCCTTTTGCTTCTTATGAACATACTACTGTGTTAAGACCAATCATTTTGGCTGTCATATCCTTGATGATGGTCTTTCTGGATGACACAGTCATCCAAAGTGATTTGTTCAGTTTGGAATATCTGTTTTCCACACTATGAGTTCAGATCAGTGAATAAATAAGCCTTATTTGTCTCATGGGTGATATATGAGTCGCTTGTTCCCTACCATCCTGTAGAAATCTTGCACTGGTCATTGCTAGAGGCAATGACTGAAATGATCTAGACAGATGCCCCTTTTCTGCACTGCTTTTGCTCCTGCTTGAATCTCTGTAAATAGCTTTAGGAGGGGATTCACCTGAGATGGCAAACTGCTTGCTTAAGTGTCTTGTTGAAATTGGCTTGAAGGAGGAAACTGTGTTTCTGTAGAAATACAGCCTGTTTTCTTTCTCTAGACATATCAGCTCTCGTCACCCGGGTGACGGTGCCTCTTTCCTGAGCTTCAGTGGAGCAGAGGAGTATTCCAATGGACTGGCTGGTGGCAACGGTGCAGGTAACAAAGCAGTGGGAGAGCATGCAAGTCAGGAGACAAGGCCTGTAGTAGCAGTGGCAAAATAACACAACAAAAAATCATGGAGAATTGGTGTACCAATGGTTATGAGAGAGAAATAATCAGCCATGATTCTTCTTTTTCTCAAAACCAATTTAAAGATTTTTTTTTTTTTACAATTTCTATTTCTAAATCATAATTGAATGAAAAGAACTGTTTTTAGACTCTGCTTTTGTCTAGTAAAACCAGAAAGAAATTTTCTGAGCAGACATGAGTTTCTTATGTCTTGTCTTTATGTTTAAATAGTCTCTTCAAAGGATATTGCTGTTCTATTATGCCCTTTTGTTTCATTTGCATGTGTTTTATGCTTTCACTTCACTTTTTTTTGCCTTCTAGATAGAGTTTGTTTTTTCTGGCAGTTGTTTCAGCTGATGGGTATAATTTGTGCAACCTAGATGCAGAGAATATCCTGGCAGTCAACATACTTGAATTTTATAGGAGTCCTTCACATCTGCAGATTACCTATAAATCACGTATATGGTGGAAGTTAATCTGTGTCTGCCTGTCTTTGTGGAAGTCATTATGAGCCCCCTTCCTTGACTAACTTCCCTCGGCCATCTGTAGCTGCCACACTATGACTCAGTGGTTTGACTCTTATTTCTCCCTTATGATTTGAGTCACCTGTGAAAAGAAAGTTGGGGTTTTTTTTCTAATTTACAAAAATATGGTTTCTTAAGGAGTTTAATTGGTTCCTCTCTGACAGCACGTTTGCTGCCCCACGTGCTACATGGTGAAATATTACCTGCTGTCTTCACAGTGACATTCACCATGCTGTCTCCCTCGCCCAGCAGATGGTATGTGGCAATTCAGAGCAAATAAATCTTGCTGCAGTTCCCTAGCTAGATGGCAGATGGCATCAGAGTAGCTGGTGAAAGATGACTGCCGATGAGACCTGTCTCCTGTTCTGCTGTAGTGGCATCATCTGTTAGTAAAAGCTATTTAGAATAGTAACTGTGATGCAGATAAATTTATTTCCTTGATAAATGCATACAAGCCAGCTTTATAAAAATGTCTCCTTTGAATGTTGGGAGACCTCATGAAGTTTGCATTTTGCTGTATGCTTTTTAAGCCAGCAAACTACCTTGTCTCCTCAGCTGCTCTTTTTTCCCTCTTAAACTAGATGAACTGTATATGCAGCTATGTGCTTACGTGCAGAACCACCTCAGGGGCCTGATGCAATTGAAAAATTTTCTTTCTAGGATGATTTTCTTTCCAGGATGGATTGTTTCATTGTAGCTCTAAAAAACAGGCCTGTGAATACAGCAGAAAGATGTGGAATGGGATCTAGGAAGAAATGGACGAAGGACAGGGAGGCATCCCGTAGGCTCAGCACCCCCAGAGCCCTCAGTTCAGCTCTTGTTCTCTAGTTTAATAGGCTGCCTAAACACAATCCTTTGGGTAATGTAAAAAATCATAGTCTCTAAGTCCTAATCAAGACTTAAATGTAACTTTTCATTAGTCTAAGTCTACTATTAGTCCTTAGCTTAGCACGAATGACTGAATTTGCTGAAAATCAGGACATTTCTTTAAACTTTGGGGTTATGGTGAATTTGTCATGGTTTTGATAAATTACTTGACACTTTTATTAAAGCTTGTATATCCTTTTTTATTTTTTTCCTCTCAGCAGGTGGATGTCCGTTGTATTTTCTTTTCATGCTTCTCCTGTGTTCTGTGACATTCTTCCTTTTAATTAATCACTTTTTCCTAGAATGATAATCTGATCAGAAACATTCTGCTTTTGAGTGCTGAGTGGATTTATAAGTATAATTAGCTCCTGAGACCTTGGGATTAGCATACTGAATACTTAGTGATTCCTTTATACTATTTGCATTTTGAATGGTATATGTTTTTAAAGATGTGTGTCACCATTTTTGGGGAGATTGTTCTTAAAATATATGTATATTTTATATAAAACTCTTGAGCCCTGCTAATGAGATATTTGAATTTCACTGAAGAGATCTCACTACCCATTAATTGGCTTTATGTTGTTTTTTTTCTGCTCTGCAGAAACATGAGCTCCTCTCAGAGAGAGAAATGTTGCATTCTTAAAACATTTGTGTACTTTGATTTATTTTTATTTGGAATGAAAGACAAAAGTGAAGTGCACATGATTGCTTGAGATATGAAGCATGTACTTTTTTCATGTAGGGATGAACCACAAAACTCAGAACAAGGATTCACTGGAAGACGCTGTTTCTAACTCTCCAGATCCAAGTAAGCAGAAGGAAGGTTTGTACAACAGGTTTGCATAAGGGGGAATAGGAAAGCGTGTGTGCATATCTAGAAGCATCTAGAGGTGGCAGGCAAGAAACTGGGAGGAAACGTCGTTTTTTGGCAGGCATTTTGCTCTGCAGTAACTGGCAGGATCTCTGTGCACAGTCTCGCAGAGATTGCGGTTCTGTAGCTCTGAAGAGTATCTGAAACGGGTTGTCATGTTACTTATAGTCCTTTCCTTACCAGACACTATCATGCAAAAACTTGCTTAACTCTTATCTGCTTCTTAGTATGCAAGGTTTGCTTGGCACCACCTAGTTGAAGCAGAATTAGTACAGTTAGTGTCTGTATTTGGTACCATTTACTGAGAAATACATGTCTTCATCTAACATAGAAAGAAGTGTGTGGCTGCTTAAGAAAACACTTTGTTTGTAGCAGTCTGTCTTGTATATTTTTTTTGCAGTGTATGGCCCATTAACGTTAACATTTTCATTACAAATTATATATTCTTTTAATCTTTAAGATCTCTGTGCCGATATGTTGAGAATTAACTGTTGGCCGAGTGCCTCGAGATAAGTTGGTTGAAGCAGGTCAGAATGTAACACAGCAGTGAAGTCATGATTTGATATAATTTGGTTGGATTTCACTTTTAATGTCTGGTTTTAGATCTCCAGAATCCTGAAATTGCAACGTAACTCTGGGAAAGGGTGTAGAAAAGGAATGCTTTCCAAATTACTATTTTTCTCGTCTTCCCACCCCTCTGAGTCTGTCGTCTGTTTTTATAACTCTAGAAATACTCCCTTTTCTCCTGCTGTACTATGCCAGAAAGAGGCCAGTCTGTCATTCTCTCTCTCCCCATCCCCAGCTTTTTCTGCAGTAATCTAAGATGCAAAGCTGGTCTGATTTTCTTGTTCAGACTTGGAGTGTTGATCTGGTTTTGGTATTAATAATCTGTAATTGCAAAATTGTAATTTTGGCAGAGTGGTGGCTGTGTCAGCTCTAGCTTTCAATCAACTGAAAATTAAACATATTAGCTTTGAATCCTATTTGCATGGTGGGATTAAATTAGCGTGTGCGCTGCATTGTTTAACAAACTCTGTCTCTTTCTCTCCCTCCCTCTTCCCTCTTACTCTCCTTTTCTATTTCCATTCCACTCTTTCTGTGTCTGTTGACTTTGTGCCAACTCTGCACTTGTCCTTTGCTCTTTCTACCTTTCCTCTTCACATGTTTCTCTCATCTCCTTCTCCACCCTGATTTTTATGGGTGACCATATATGCCCCCGTTGTCTCCCTCGCCAACTATACGAGGCAGTTCTGACGCTGTCTGCTCCCCCCGTAGTGCCAGGCTTCTGTTGTACAGTTGGAGTGGACTGGAAATCTCTTACTACTCCGGCATGTCTCCCTCTTACCACGGACTATTTTCCTGACCGGCAAAGTCTGCAGAACGATTACACTGAGGGCTGCTATGATCTCCTGCCAGAAGCTGACATTGACAGGTTTGCCAGCACTTTCTCTAGTGTATCTTGAACGGGATCAAAATGCTTAAGGTGCATTTGGTGGAAGAGGAGTGCTCTAGAGTCTGCACAAGAGAAGGATGAATTGCCAGCGTAGTTGGCAGTGCAATACTTAATTTTCCCTCCTCAGTGGTAGCTTTGCACCTTTTCTGATGTATTGTTATTTTAGCGGATTTTGTGTTAGAGGATATAATTTTACTTTTCCCTGCTTTTTGTTAATCATCTCTTTTAGTCTGTTTTCCAGCAAGTATTTTAGAACCGCTAAATGAACAAATGTGCATGCATACACAATATGTAAGGTGCTTATCCTGATTTCTAGAGCTATTTAGTTGAAAGCATTTTGGAGGAGAACAGTGTTAATGGGATAAATAGTCTCTGAGCTTCTCTTGCAAGTCTCTGGTAACTATTCTTTAATTGCTTTGACCTTCTGAAGCTGTGTCAGCCTTTTAAACGTCTTTCAAACTTTGCACAATTTATACAGCATCAGACAAGCCTCAGCATATTGCTGCTTTGTGGCTGGGGGAAGGAACAAAAGCAATAGTCAAGGTAACTGAAACATTGAATCCTGCTAGTAAATAGCAGAATTAAAGAAATGTCATGACCCTTTACAGCAGGAAGGCCAAGTTCAAGAGAGCAGAAATTGGTGTAATGACATGTACTTTAATGTGGAGTCTCTCCTTAGTTGTCGTTTGGTGCTTGAATTGTCTTTTGGTCTCTCTGCTCCAGACTTGCCTGCAGAGCGAAGCCCCCACACTTGCAATTCTGGGTACAGCTGAACACTTACAAACTGCCCTGAGATTCTCTGGAAAGTACTATAAAAGTGATCATTGATAAACTAATCTGAAGTGTAACAGCTATTGTGAGTAAAACTGCTTTGGTGGACTCGGTGTCTGCAACTTGTTTCAAAACTGCTTTCAAAGGCATTAATAAATATTGCCAGAGAGCTGTCCATCACCTGCTGTAAAAAACAGAATGGTGCCTGTTCTTTACAATTCCTGCAGGTTGGTTTTCTCAGGCAGAGGGCTCCACTCACACAGATCCCAATGCAAGAAGAAATCCTCGATGAGGAAAGGCAGAGCTAAGAATGGCCACATGGTCAGCTTCCTTATTCTAGTCTGCTTCTTAACCCTTGTGTTCAGGAGAGATGAGGAAGGGGTGCAGATGACAGCCCAGCAGGTGTTTGAGGAGTTTATTTGTCAGCGTCTCATGCAAGGCTATCAAATTATTGTGCAACCCAAACCACAGAAACCAGCCCCAACGGTGCCACCGCCGCTCAGCAGCAGTCCCCTTTACAGCAGAGGTGAGTGACTTTACACTAAAAGTGCAGACTTTTGTTATTCAATCCTTCCAGCTGTGCCAGTAACCTCCACGAATCAGATGTTAAATAGTCATCTTAGCTATTTGGTTTTTTCTTATTTTGTTAAATGACAAGGAGGTAGAAAGCCAGCTGTGAGGCAGCACAAACTGAAAAAACAAAACTAATTTTCATAGGGGTGACCCCAAATTACATATAGCATCAGTGAACGCATTGGGTGAACGCATCTTAAACGCAATTAACATGGTGACTGCAGGGAAAGAGACCAAGCCCTCCAAATGTATTTATCTGAAAGTTAGCCTGGATGTGGCTTCCTAATTCTAAAATAGCTGCAAGTCTCAGGTGAGCAGATGAAGCTTCACTGTCCTAAAACCAAGATTTGGCTGCACCTAATTAGACTGTAGAGGCCTGGGAGTTGGGGGGATCATTTCCGTGAGAGAAACTGACTGTATTTAGTTGGCTTCAGACACTTTTGAATATTCCACAGACAGGTTGGACTTCATAGAGAAGGGAATAGACACAATCAGGATATAGTTTTTTTCCCGTGCTGTAGGAATGCCTTTGGTGAAGTGTTGAACTGAAGTGGCTAATTCCAGGGATGAAGCACTGAGAGGGAGGGGAAATGGAGCCCAGCTTTTCTATCACATCTGCCAGTTTCTCAGCACTTGATATTGTCTGCTCTCCACTTGTTTTTCCCGTGGAAAGTCTGCACTGGTAGTCTACGGATTGCAAATGCCCTTCATCTTTGGTTGTGCATTAACAAATATTACCTGTCAGAACATAAGGCATCATGCAAACACCTCTTGGAAAGGGGGCCTGAGAGATGGCACTTAGTTCATGCCTATGTTCAAAAATCTAGTGCTGGAGTCGTTTCCTGTGGGTGTGGGTTGTTGACAATGTTCTCACTATTGCTGTAAGCTCAAAACAGGTGTGCATTTTGTTTTTTTACAATTAGGTCTTGTATCAAGAAATCGACCAGAGGAAGAAGATCAGTACTGGCTGAGTATGGGCCGTACTTTCCACAAAGTAACATTAAAAGACAAGATAATTACTGTGACTCGGTACCTGCCAAAGTAAGTATCCATTTAGTTGGGTGATTTGCTATTAATTTTTCAGATGAAAATATTTTTTCAAGTGTCTGTACTTGCTTGGAAGAATGTACTAGAGCCTTCTGTCTCCTCGGGARAAGAAAGAGAAGCATTGCTGTGGATGATGCTGAAATTAAGGTTTGCTTTGTCTTTTTAGGTATCCTTATGAATCTGCTCAGATAAACTACACATACAGCTTATGTCCCTCGCACTCTGACTCTGAATTTGTCTCTTGCTGGGTAGAATTTTCCCATGAGCGACTGGAAGAGTACAAGTGGAATTACTTGGATCAGTATATCTGTTCAGCTGGCTCTGAGGATTTCAGGTGAGATTTCCTCTTCCATCCAGACTGTTCGGTGTCCTAATTTCCTTTTTTCTTTTTGACCTAAAATTTCTTTAGCAAGTTCAGCCTACGAAAGCCCAGTACTCAAGGGAAAATGGCTGGCCTGATTTCATTTGTGTGCTGCCAGCGGCTTTGTTACCCTTGGGTGGATGTATTGACATTGCTGTTGTATTATCTGATCTTTGATACAAAGTCTTGATCACAAGATGCTATTTTTTCCTTTCCTACAAATGCAGGGAAATAGATATTTTGTATCCCTCAGATGCTTTTCTTGGCTGTTACTTATTTCTGTATCCAACTGAAAACTTTCATTTAGTTCTGGAAACTGTTGGAGGCCGGTTTGAGTCGTAGGCTTAGATTGACTCTAATCATACTCCTAAACTGTGTAATGCAGACTTTCTTATGGGCTATGTGGAATATCTCTAATAGTATCAGTAGCCTTTTTGATATCTTAATACAAAACCAGTCTTTTTGTAATGTTTCTTTTCAGGTCTCGGCCTGTTTTCTAACATGTACCTCTGAAATTCCTTTTTCTCTGCTTATTTCTGGAGGAAAAGCATTTATAGCCATGTTTCTGTAGCATGTTACAGGAAAGGAAGTATATCCATGATGTAACTGTTCTGAAGATGGGCTATGTTCTCTCTCTCTGCATATCAGAGTGCTGGAATACTTCCCAGGGCTTCTGTCACTGGCTCCATTCCGTGCCCTGCTCTTTCTCACACAGGGGTGGTGAAAGGAGATTTTACTGTAATTGTTGAGATTCACAGCCTCTAGATAAACATTTTACTGACCATAAAATCCTTCATAGGCAGCTGTGCTGAACTCTGTCCTGTCCATCTTCCATGGTCCTTCCTTCAGCCTTATTGAGTCCCTGAAATTTTGGAGGACCCGCTTCCTGCTGCTGCCTGCCTGCATCAGTGCCACCAAACGCATTATGGAAGGGGAAGTGCACTGTGATGTGTATGGGGACAAGCCGCGCTCCGACGAGGAGGAGTGGCAGCTCCTGGATGGCTTCATTCGCTTTGTGGAGGGCTTGAACCGCATCCGTCGCCGCCATCGATCTGACAGAATGATTAGAGTGAGTCAGCTGGGTGCGAAGCTCGGTGGGGGCGACACCTTTGTCCTCTTGCAATGCTTTGCCATCCACTGTGTGATTTCATGAAGCATTAGCAGACATACTTGAAGGAAACAAGATGTGTTGGGGTGTGTGTGTGCCTGCATGTACAGCATAGTCCTGTGCTGTATTACAGCCAAACTTCTTCAGAGATGAGATAGTATGGCCGTGGAAGCACCTCGCTTCCCAAAACTGCTGAAATGAATTTGCCAGGAGTATCTTCCACCATGTTACAGTGACTGGAACTAGAAATGGACCCCTTTCAGCAGTCAGACCCCTTTGCGCAGCGTTCTGTACCAGAGCCTGAGGCTGCTCTGTCATCTTCTTAGCTGATCTGCTCTTGACACAAGTCTGGTGCCACCTCTGTGCAGTGTGCCTTGCTTTGTGAGCCTCACGTCACTGGCTGTGTACTTCTGTTTCTCCTCCTTTAGAAAGGCTCTGCCATGAAAGGATTGCAGATTGCAGGTCCGATTCCTACGCACTCTCTGGAGCCAGCTGGGCCTCCCATTGGGAAGAAAGGAACCTCGGCGCTTTCAGCCCTGCTGGAGATGGAAGCCAGTCAGAAGTGAGTCCTTGCGAGCCGACTGCGCCACGCGCTCCACAATATCTTTCCTCCATATCTTCTTCTCTACTGGCTAAAGCAGATTAGGACAACTTTGCCTTGAAAATAAGAGGTTTGGGATCCTGCTGCTTTAGTATCCTTGAAGCTGGGCTGGTTTTTTTCAGGGATTTTTGTGTATTCTGTTTCCATAACCAAATGAATACCAGGGATGGGGAGGAGAGAAAGAGGTGCATTTCTGGTAGCTTAAAAGAAACTAATTTTTTGTAGCACCTCAATTTCTGATTTGCCATATAGTTGTATCGTGTAAGAAGAACTTAGCTGGACCAAAAGTATATACAACTGTTGCATACATCCAGTAGAGTAGTGTCAAGGTAATCACTGGGTAATGAACATAGCCCATCTTTAAAGAAAATATGTTGTTTGGACTGATAACAACTGTTGAAATGCCTGTGGAATTCAAGACTCTTTTTCGGTATTGATCTATGATAGTTCAAAGAAATTCAAAATTACTGGTGTCAAACTGAAAACAAAGCTTAAAACACTGTTTTGTTGCCATTTAAATGTGCAAAATATTTGAATATTTTTTAATAATGAGGTTGTATTACTTAAAAAGGAAAAAAATGAGCAAGTTTACGGATACTCTTTTTACATATGCAGTAGAAAATACTTAAAAACAACATTGGACTGACTCCGCTTCAGAATAAGGGGAAGGAAATGTGTGACAAGGCCCCTCTGCAGCAGTGGCCTTTAGGCAGAGGCCAAGCTGGAACACACCGGAACAAACTTGACTCCTTCCCTTACTTTAGGAGCCTGGGGGAGCAGCAGGCAGCAGTGCTGTCTGGGAAGAGCTCTGGGCAGCCTTCGGAGAGCGGGAGCATTGCCATCACACCCACCTATATGGACAGCCCCCGTAAGGTAAAGATTTCCTGGTCTCTGTTTAGCTGCTGTTTTCGTGTGAGAATTTCTCGAATATGTGGATTGTACAAAGGGAAAAATACATTACTCTTCTAAGCGTATGGCTGCAGCACACCACATTTTACTGTCTAATCTGTCAGGGACTGCACCTGTACCTGGAATGTCCTTAAGCTTTTGTGTGCAGTGGCCTAAGGAGAGGTTTGGCTACAGCTGTGGCAATGAGATCAAAATGCTGAGACACTACCTCAACATGCTTTGCTAATTAAAAGTCATTTGTTAATTCCTCCACTTTATTTTCTGGCCACATATTTCGTTTCAATCAGCATTTGAATTTAGATTAAGAAATACATCTATATGAAGGCTGTCTTGCAGACCAAAGTCAAATTCTAGACCATAGTTTTTGGAAGCTTCAGTGAAATTTTAAGAGCAGGAACCCCAGCGACTCAGCCCYGTTTGAAGGAGAGGACGTGTTCCTGGGTGATGATTTGGATGCTACTCCTTTTCTGACCTGACTCCAGGTAAAAGACAACCATCTTCCTGGAGCTCTCTTCAGATACTTAGAAGGCAGTACCCTCCCTTAGTCATCTTCAGCTGCCTTGTGAGTGCCATGAGAGCCATAATCCACAKCAAGCCCAAAGAGAAAGATTTGGGATGGGTTGGTTGGTGGTGGTGGGTGTTTTTTCTCTCATGGAGGTTTACCAGCAGGAATAACAATGAATTGAACCAAGATAAAATGCTTAAATGTATGGCCTGTCTTTGGGTTCAACAGTCTAAGTATTGCAGGGGAAAAAGTATGTGTGATTCCTCCTATCAACTGGCTGAATAGTTATCCATCTCTTTCAGGTTTGTTCTCTTAGCATCTTGAATATCAATATCCCAACTCTGTGCACCTGAAGTCCCTTCATGACTGGTGCCCTTAGTGTTGCCACAAGGGCTGTGTGCTATGTAATTCTGGGGACCTGGATGTTGCTACCTGAAGTGGTAGAGAAATTGCAGACAGCTTAGTAATAGGCAACTATTTGCTTGTTCTTACCCTACAATGGAAGAGATGAGGAACAGATCTTAGAAAAAGTAGGTACAGAAGTTACAGAAGTTGAGTTTTAGAGGCATGTTTGCAGACTTCCAGATCCTATTCCATGCTTAGCATTTTCTTCTTTTACCATTTAGAAACATGAACTTCCTCAGATTTCTCTCTTTAAATAAAAAATAATAAATGTCTCATTCTACCAGCAATGCTGGTGAAAACTCCACATCAGACACAGGACAGAAGATTGCTGTGGCAAGTAGTTCTGCATAGTAGAGGGAAAAAGGCAAAACTTGMCTTTCTGTGCGATGGTTGCTGCATATTGGCACAGCAGTGTGTTAGAAATGATCTAGCAGATCTGCTGTGCTGGTCTCCATAGTTTTCAAAGTAACTATGTTAAAAAACCTCTCAAGAGGCTACAGTAAGATCTGGAAGTGTGTGTTACCAACTGACAGCCTTCCAGAGGATGGTAATAAACACTCCATAAACGATTACACACAGGGACTTGGAGGGAAGCAGATGCCATCTCCAAACGGATGACTGACACTCACTGGAAGAATTCCAGCGAGCAGGTAGCCTTCTGGAGCAGTTTTATGCCTGCTCGGAGACAGGGACGCACGTGCCCTGTGCTTCCAGGACACATGAGTGCTTCGGGGCTCCTCAGTGCGGCTCGTGGCTCCTTCTGGCTTTGGGGCTGCTCTGAGTAGAGCACTGGGCCTGAGTGCAGAGCAGCCATCGCAGTTGTGTGTTCCGTCAGCAGCCAACGGAACCAGGGCTCTTCCAGGTTGCTGTTCAGTGCTGGAACTGGTCCAAAACAAAACTGAACCACCATCTCCACCTCTTCTGTTTCAGAACAACACTGACCAGGCACTTAAGCAGGCAGTTTTTGGACAATATAGAGTAATTCAGTACAGTGAGTTAGCCTGATGCAGAAACTGTTTGGAGAGTCCGCCCTGACTGCTGTTTCTGCACTGCGTAGATTGCTAGCCATATTCCCTGGCATGAATTCTTTGCAGAAGATGTTTTATACATATGTACCAGGGTAAGCATCCTCCTAACTGCAGGCTGTAGACAAAACGTTTTGCCTAGGATCAGAATAGAGAACTGCAAATAGGGAACAAAAACCTAGCTGGGTTCCACTGCACTGTCTGGTGCGATAAGAGAATTGTGGCGTATTTTAGAACAGTAGCTGGGGATAAATTCATCTTTGGTTTGTAAGTAGGCAGGGAACATAGGATAGGCTGTGCCCAATGAATTTTGTACAAGATTTTAAACATAGTTGGAGAGCTCTTTATGATAAATTTTTCTTCCTTTGCTTTGTAAAGCAGAATCTGCATTGGAGAGGAAAGGTATCCTTCCTGAAGAGCATTTCTGTGCCTTGACCTCCTTGCCATTTGAGTGACTGAGAGACCAAAAAAGAGCTGGCCTTCTTTTGAAAGATGTCATTATACACACAGTTACATAGGTTCCTCTGTCACTCTTCAGCTTTTGCAATTGAAATGAAGACTCGCTTAGTTTAGGGCTCAATCTTTCTCTTAAGTGTGAAGGAAGGCTGTGGTTTTGAATTGGCTTCTGATCAGTGTGGTCTACAAGTCTTTAGAAAAAATATCTGTGCTAAGGAAAAGTAATGTCTTAGTACAGAGACAGAGAAAGTAAAAGGGCGTGTGAGCATCTCCTGATGCTCCTGCTCAGCTGCACCTGATTCTGGGTCTGTTTGGGATATACATTCTTCTCATACTTCCTCTCTGTGGTCATTTCATACTTGCAAAACCCTGTATTTGCTTTTCTTCATCTCCTTGTTCCTGTTGCCATTACTGGGCCTCTTTCCTCTGATGCCTTCAGGATGGGGCCTTCTTTATGGATTTTGTTCGCAGCCCACGCACAGCTTCAACCTTCTACTCCCAGGTTAGTTTTGAATGGTGTCTCGTCATCTCTGGCTTTTGGACTGAGGTGAGAGAGAGCAGAGAGCATTTGTTGTCCTTAGCTTGCAGTCTGGGGAACCTGGTTTAGTTTCCAGATCTGCTTGCTGAGATGATGTCCAGTATGAGCAGGCTGAAGGTGATCGACCATCTTCATGGTGGATGTGTCAATTTCCTTCCACCTTTCAGTTATTTTGAAGTGCTTTAGGTATCAGTGTGCCTTGCCTTACTGTGCTTTTCACTACGATGCTGCTGTCTTGCCAACTACTAAAACTTCTCTTTTTGTATGTCAATGAGTGCTGTTTTTTCTGTTTCCTCTGTGAAGCAAAGATGGCCGCAACTTACAGGGCTCTTGGCTAAGTTTCTCCAGTGTTAGTTAACTGACAGGTGGTTCTGAGGATATAGAAGTCAAATTGTGCCCACAGATTCTTAAACGAGAGCTGAAAACATCCGTTTCCTTTTGATCTGAGAGAGTCATTGTGACGGATGTTATTTGTACACTTAATGTCGGTTAAGATTTAGCAATAGAGCAGCATAACCACAGAAAATGCTGCAAGGTGAAGTGAGCTGCGAGGGGAACAGTGGATTGGATGAGAACTGTAGATTCAGTGTGGAGCATCTGCCATTTTTGGCTGCCCAAAAAGGGACATCTGCTATTGCAGAGTGAGAGATCTTTGGGGTGTGAGAAGTGGCACAGATAAAAAGGGCTCTGTTGGTCCAACCATCAGAGCTAAGTCATATTACAACTTTGTGGTTTTAGCTGGGTGTCTGCTGTGGGTTCATGAGGGCAGATGAGCCATCATATTTACACCATTTTGAGTTACTCCCGGCTGTACGCATGCCACTCCCCCACCTCTCTAGCTCTTATATAATGTGCCTTTCCAAAGCCATACGTGTTAATGGCAGATGGCAATTACAGCCTGTACTTTGTGAAATCTTTCAGCATCCGTGCTCTTTCTGAAATGATTTTATGTTAATTTTTGTGAACTAGTCAGTCTATCATGGAATAGTGCAAGTGTTCCTGCGGGAGGAAAGTGTTCTTGTTGTCTCAGTGACATAGGCGTGGGTGGATGCCAACCAGCCTCCTGATACTACCCTAAGAAAGAAAGGAAGATGAGCTGCTTTATGTGCATTATGAAACTTGAATTCCTTGTGGTAAATTGACATATTTTGTCTGAGAGTTAGAGTTGAAACTGTTTTGCTGATTGCTTGCAACTCGTCTCTTAGTGACTAGGATTCCTGTGTCTGTGCATTGTATGTTTATAATTGTACTTATTTCAGCTGAACGTGTCAGGCTGGGGCCAGCGTTGCCAGCTGAGCAATGGCTGTCACTACATTGCTGTGTTGGTGTTCCCTGTTTTTGCTGGGGTCCCTGTGGATACTGGCATGTTGAATTTCTCTGTTGTCAGTAGCTCTCTGCTGATGACCAGAACAAGAYTGTATTTATCCCTTCTGCATATGTTTGTACTTGCCTTACAGCATTGTTTGCCCTTTGCAGAAACTTGAGGGGATAAAAAAAAAGGAAAGGAAACAGGAAAAGGATTGTGTTATCAAGGCCCTAAAGATGCTGCTGTGTTTTGCCCCTTGCAGGTCTCTATAGATCAAACAGCTCCTGCGACCTTAGATGGCAGTGTGTTGCTAAACACGGGCCMGTTGGCTGAGCGGGGCAATGCCCCGGCCATGGGGAGCTCCCAGAGCCTCACGGAGCAGGGATGTGCCACGGGCGGCRCTGCCGAGAGCAGGTAAGGGATGCAGTGGGACCGGAGGAGGGATGCACCTGGAGCAGCGTGTGCAGCTGCCAGCACCTCCCCTCCCCACTGCCAGGGACCGGGCACTTGGACAGGGGGATGTTGGGACACGATGACCTTGCTGCAGCACCTCCACATGCAGAAAATGTAGTAGTAAAACAAGCCTTGCAACCTACTTTCCCACAATTAAATGAGTATGAGGCTTTTTTTCTCCTATCCTACCCCAGAAAGCTTTCATTTATTTAGAAATGACAAATGAAGAAATTCTATTTCTGAAACCTGTTTGCAGGCAGTTCTAGAGCCAGGGAGCTCTGAGGTTCTCAAAAGCAGGCYGTTTTCCTCTGTTTTCTCTGTTTTAGCAAAGGGGGCCATGTGTGCCTAAATGAAGCAGTAGGTTGATGAAATCCAAGAAGTCCCAACCTGAAGGTGACACACTGAGGAGGAAGCAGTGCTGAAAAAAACCTATTTTGCTATCTGCTTGCTGCTTTTGTATATGAACATTAGAAAARCCAGCTTTTAAAATGTTTGCTCCCAGTAGCTCTTGAATCTACTGGCACGTTTTTATAATGTGAATTGGGTCGGTATCGTAATATCCTTGCAACCTAAGGTTGGGAAAATGGGTCTTATGCTTTTAGCTGTCCTTCATGAAAAGAAGAAGCAAATGTGGCACAGTGCAGAGAAGAGATTACATTTTCTTATGTACTTATTTATGTAAATCTGGCAGCTCGCTAGATTTTTAACATGATTCTGTTTGCTTTCCAGCTCTCAGCAGTGTTCAGCAAACTCTCTGACTTCTTCCTCCACCTTAATGGAGATTCTTGAAGCCATGAAACATCCCACGTAAGGATTTTTTTTTATTATATTTTTGTTTGCTTTTTACACAAATATGCCTAATATCTATGTGGAAGTTTTGTAAGATGATGTGTGTCACAGAGACACTCAAAGAAACCTGATATCAACTCTGGAGGAGTTTTTCCAGCTCCCTTTTATTATTTGGTTCCAGTTGCTTCAGGAGGGAATTCTGTAGAAGTTTAGGTACCAATATGGCCACACAGACTTGTATTATCAGAACTCTAGTCTTGCCAAAGATTCTTCAGCAAGGGTGCTGTTTATGTCAAGTATTCATCTTTGCTACCTGAAGCTAACAATATGTCACTTTGGGGGCATTATGCATTTCTTGTTCTGTGTCTTTATCCTTTTATCTTTTTTCTTTCTTTTTCAACAGTGGTTTTGTCCTTGTAGCTTGCAGACTTATCAGTCGGTTCATGCTAACAACATATTTGACTTGCTGTGATTCAGCACAGGGATCCAGCTGCTCTCTGAACAGAAGGGCCTCTCTCCGTACTGTTTCATCAGTGCAGAAGTTGTGCATTGGCTGGTGAACAACGTGGAGGGAGTGCAGACACAGGCCATGGCAATTGACATCATGCAGGTAGGAGAGCTGCTGTGGGAGAAGGGCCACAGATATGTCCCTCTAAGTAGAACTGTCGAGGAAACTGTAGTATAATCCCTGTTTCTTATTAAAATCCTCATGTTGATGCACAATGAACAGTGTGCTGAGCAGACTGAGGTAAGGAGGGCAGCACAGAAACTATTTTTTAACACCAGAATTTTCTGTGCTGCCTCTTAAATGCTAGATGTTAGTTTATGATACAGATGATATGTATGTGCTACTGCTGCCTCATTTATGTCTTGGCAAATTGTCGGTATTTTTCTTTAATAGTTTGATTTTTTTTTGGATGTTCATTTGTGAAGCAGCAGCATGTACTTCAGTAGTAATATGCGTTATTTTTTTCACTGTTATGAGAGGGCAACAATTCTGTGTACAACCTGCCATTAGCCAGTAAGTTACCAAGATGTCACAATTTTTAGAAGCATGAGGCACAACAGTGACTTTTTCTTTCTGATAACTTGTTTGGGTAATGAATCTGTGATGCAGACAGCAAATGAATTTTCTTTTATGGATGCTGAGGTATAAACACTTTGTGTAAGATATACTGCTTGTGTTCATGGATTTTTCTTCCCAGTCGAACTGTCGGAGGCGGAAGGTTAGAAATGCTTTTGAGTTGTTTCCTCAACTGAGATCCTGTATCAATTAGCAGGGAGTAGAGATGTTTCTGACTTCTTGCCTTCCTGTACACCAATCAATAAAACCAGAGCAAGGTGAGGGAGGAAGGAGGCAGACATCTGCAGAAAGGTCAAATGCGATTTCTCAAGGAGATAAGGACTGGCTGCACTTACTGAGTATCAAAAGATGCATTGCTGATGCTCTCTTTAAGTACATATCTGTACAGAAAGACTTCAAGAAGGAAAATAATTCCTAATGTTCTCTCCTTTTTCATCCATGTTTATTTTGATATCTTTTTCAGAAAATGCTGGAAGAGCAACTGATTGTCCATGCATCCGGAGAAGCTTTACGAACCTTCATCTATGGTTTCTATTTTTACAAGATTGTTGTGGACAAAGAACCTGAGCGAGGTCAGAGTTCTACTCAGTTACAAAACCTTCCTCGTTATCTGCTTGCATAATTGCTAATTTCACTTGATTCTTAAGGGTGCTGCTGCAGAAGTGYATCTTTAGAACAGCCAGAAACTGTTCTAAAGAGAGTCAAGGAAATTGATTAATCTTTGGCAAGTTTCTTATTTATAAAAAAAGCAATTACAAGCAGTATGACCTAATTTTTTCCCCATTTTCAGAGTCGCCTCTCTTTCCAAATTGTGATCACTTATTCCTAGCTGTGACCTCTCCTTCCCCTTGCTCTTTGCTCAGTGGGCATGCCGCAGCCTGCCATGTGGCACACAGCTGCCATGGATGACTTCTCCGCCTTCCAGAGGAAGTGGTTTGAGGTGGCGTTTGTGGCAGAAGAGCTCCTGCACTCCGAAATCCCTGCCTTCCTCCTGCCCTGGCTGCCCAGCCGCCCAGCCTCCTATGCAAGTAGGCACAGTTCCTTTAGCCGCAGTTTCGGAGGACGGAGCCAGGCAGCTGCACTCTTAGGTAGATGCACAGCACAGGTGACAGCTGGGGAAGTGCACGGGGATAGTTTGAAGGGGGAAGAGCAGCCAGCCAAGGGTATGATCTCACGTGGACCAGCAATAAAGCTGCGAATTTCATGCTGGCCTTACATGTGTCTTGCAGGTGATCTCATCCTGAGGTATGTTTCACTGGCTGAGCAGGGCAAACTTTGCTGCTCGTAACTGGAATGCAACAAAAAGTATTTTAGAAAAATTCATTGCTCCTGTCTGTCCCCACCATGCGACCATCCAGAGTTCAGAGAGAAAACACTGAATTTGTGTCTCCTTGCAGAGCCAAATAGACTCTTTAAATCATGTGATGAGAGATAATTTGTGAGAGCAGTAGAATACCCAAACTCTGCTTAAAATGACATGCCTAAGTGCTTCCCAAGGACAAGAACCCCAGTGAGATCCAGATGTGTTCGAGAAGTTTCCTGTGATGTGGTGCTGGAGGTTCCTGGGGAAGTCTGAATCATCTACAGCCAGACTCCTTGTGTTAATGTCTGGGAAGCYCAGCTGCAAGTGATCCCTGCAGTGTGGGAAAAGTAGGGCTTGCATATGGAAGATCGGGATATAGCGGGGCAAGATACAATTAAAATATGTACAGGGCCTGCAGGGTGTGAAGTACAACACTGGCTACCATTAACAGCCTGTGAAACATACTGGCTGCATGTTGGACTGTGTTGCTTTGTCATCTTTTTGTCGCGTTTCCAGGCCAGCCTGAGTCACTTGCTTTTGTTACCCTTTCCCTGTCTAAAACTGCCAGGAAAAAGAAAAATAATTGCTATGGAACTGCAGCTTCAGATTTATTTAGATGCATCTTTCAAAGGATTATCTCAATTGGAGATAAAAGTAAGATTTTACTGTGATTTTTTTTYCTTTATATATTTGACCTTCTGAAGAGAAGAGACTTATTTCTGGTGTAGCATCTGTGTCTTTTAAACCTGAAGTTACAATAATCCATATGTATTTCTGAAAGTTTTGTTTGAAGAGGAACAACATCAGGAATGGAGAAGCATTAAGGGTAGGAAGCCTGAACTTARGGTTAATTCCCTGAAGCTGACATATGCAGGATATTTTTCCCTGTCACACAATAAATCTGTTGCCTTGGCCAGTATCCAACCTCATTAGCTCAATGATTGGCCAAAACCAGCCTGAACATAGGCTGGCATGAAAGCTTTGTGAGGGCTGAGGAGCTGGGACCAGATCCTGTTCTTGCTTTGATCTCTTACTCATTGCTTGGCCTGGGAGAACGACTTYACTTTTTGATGTCTGTACACATCTTGAGGTGTTCAAGAATCTGGGTCTCTTAGTGCTCCTTTTGCATTTTCTTTAACACCACCCAGAAAAGAGGGAATTCCCTCAGGGTGTGATGTAGTCACACAAATCTATAGCCCTTCTCTCTCATTCCTATTGGAATTTTATGTCTATTCTGCTATTTAACTAATTTGCAGCCCATGGATGAGCCACCTCCAGGCAGCTGACATGCACAGTGGTTATTCCAAAAACTGTTTCTTGGAGGAAAACTCATATAGAAGTTCTAAGAAGAAGTGAACTGGTTTCATAACTGTTTCTGTGCTGTTCCTCTTCCAAACAGTGTTCCAAGAAAAAAAAATAAAAAAAAGTTATCAGCATATCAGAGCTTTACTAAACCCAGGTGACCTCTGGTCCACGTGACTTCATTTGTTCCTCTCTTGGCTTTGATTTGGTTGTGGTTTTGATTTCTTCCCCCCCCCACCTTCCCTGAATGTCATGCTGTGACACAAAATTGCATGCAAGCATTGGGAGCTCTGGAACAAGCTCCATATATCCCTAAAATCCTTATCCTTCCCAACTCCCTTGTCACTTGCTCAGTGATTGTCCCCTTTCCCTTCCCACTGAAAATCTGACCTGTGATATACCTAATCTTATCCCTTTTGATTTATAGCAATGCATGCACTAGCAGTTGTAGCGATGTATGTAGCGTAGTCTGTGCCTGGAGAATAACCTGCCTGCTCCTCTCCGATCGATAAATCATTAGCTAAATACTCAGTGGTACCAGACAATTGGGAAGCAGGTGAGTCCTCTTAAAATCAAATACATGGAAGACAGAGARTATATTTTATTAAAATTAAGTTGATCGTAATTTGGAACCTCTAAATTCAGAGCAACGTGCATATTTTTCTTAAGTTTGTAAGGTCATTATTATTAGTTCCCCTGCTGGGCTGTYTTCCTGCCACTTTGCCTGTGAATTACAACCACAGGCAAGAGGGAGAGGGAGACCCCAGCGTGAGAGCGAACAGCCTAAGGGAGCAGGGAGCTCATTCTTCACAGTGTGCTGGTTCAGGTACAGTGGGCTGTGTGTTKTCACTGACCTTGTAGCTAACAACCAGCCCCTACCTGTCTGAGCTGCTTTTGCTTTACATCTTTTGGGAGGTTACCTTCAGCATCTCAAAATCAGGGTTGTGAAAATGAAAAGGAAGATGAAAAATGAAGTCATGAGATGTTGATCTGTCTGACAATATCGAACCAACCCAGAACTTGCAGATAACACATCTCCTACAGACAGATACAGATTTTATTTACAAAATAAAACTGGGTGATATTCTTCCATTTAGGGGTGTTTTTTCCCTGTTGCTAAGCTGCAGTAATAGCAGTGAAAAGGATTAGCTTTTAACCCTGAAAACTGTCTCCAGCCAACTTGCAGCAGAAGTGAATGTAGGAGGAAAGCTCTCCYCTCCCCTACCTTGAGGATGAACCTCAGCCGTTCAGTAAGGTCCTTTAAAGCTGACCGTGTGGAAGGTCAAATGTCTTCCTTTCCTTAGACAAGAAAAACAGTATCTGTCCTAAAACATGTAATTGAAAGGTACCAGGAAGTGCCAGACAAGGGTTTTTCAGCAGTATTACTGCGGCCCTTTGTATTTTGTGTCAGTTAGTGTTAAATGATGCCTTTCTRTAAAGGAAAGTTGACACCATGGTTCATAGCAGGGCTTTGGACCCATAGTTGGAAGGTCTGGAATCTATCTCTGGCCYTGTCTGCAGCCAAGTCACTTCCACCCTCTTTGCTTCTGTTCCTCCTTTGCCTGGTATCTGAGACTTTCTCTGATTGGAATTCTGGGATGTGGGACTCAAAGGGCACTATCTTAGCATGGGTTGCAAGGGAAGAGAAGCTGTCATAGGGATTCCAACACTGCTGCATGAGTCTTGGCTGACTTCTCTTTGCTTTCACAAAACTGTTGGATATGCAGTTKTAGCAGTGCAGTAATGTGGGATATTGATGTGGGATTAAAGGAACAAGTTCAGTTTCTAATCTCTTTTGAGATGAAAAGTCCTGGAATGCTCCTGCTGTGGATAACAGTGCCCTGTGGTGATTTCTGGTGGGGGCATAGAGAAACCAATGTGGGATGTCCTGGGTACTGAAGGAGATAGAGCTGTCTAGCCATGTTCAATTATGGCACCAGTCCCTTATTGATCAGCTCTTGGGTTCTTGGCACATTTTCTTTATTGCAACTGAGATATCTCGACTGCTTGGGGAGGTAATTCTACAGCACATAAACTTCTATTTTTTTTTCTGTCTTTTGTGATCTAGGTGAGCAGCATTCCTAGACTATTCTGTTAGCCCCAAAAATATTTGGGGAGGAGTGGGAGGAGGACAGATTCGTTCCAGATGGCCTGTTTGTCTTGTTTTCTTCTGTTCTTTTCTCCCACCCACTCTTGAACACGCGTTTAAAATATCCCCCTATTCCTTGGCTGCTTAGCTGCCACGGTGCCCGAGCAGCGGACGGTGACGCTTGACGTGGATGTGAATAACCGCACAGACCGCTTGGAGTGGTGCAGCTGTTACTACCATGGCAACTTCTCTCTGAACGCTGCCTTTGAGATCAAGTTGCACTGGATGGCAGTGACTGCCGCTGTGCTCTTCGAGATGGTAAGAGTCCCGGGCGGCTGCTGCACTGACCTGCCTGCTCCCCTCCTATCCTGGGCACATCCTCGTGGGCCAGGAAGGAGGTTTGAGGAGAGCAAAACCCTTAGCAGTGAGGGTGACAGAGCCCTGGAACAGGCTGCCCAGAGAGGTTGTGGAGTCTCCTTCTCTGGAGATCTTCCAAACCCACCTGGATGCCATTCTGTGCCACGTGCTCTAGGTGACCCTGTGTGCATGGTGGGGGTTGGACTAGATGATCTCTAGAGGTCTCTTCCAACCTTARCCGTTCTGTGATTCTGTGAATTGGGGACTGGAGCAGCTGTTATTTTGGTAGGTAAYTCTACTGGTGATGGTACTGCTAAAGCACTGGTATTGCTGCATCTCCTCAGGATTTATTGTGCCATCTGAATCCATCTGTGAGACAGTGTTCCGCAGCTGGGGCGTGTCCTCCACACTATGTGGAGGACAGTATAGGTGAAGATGGTGTTTAAGTCCCGCCTACACAAATCTGAGGCCTTAAACTGGATCTTTCAAAATGAATCTGTTTCACATCACACTTCTCAAATGTAAGAGCTTTAAAGCTCAGTGAAATTGGTTTCAGGATGGGGCTTTGTTAGGCAAAGTGTTATCCCTTTTGGCAATGACTTTTAGCTTTTTGTGAACTTGCTTAAATTATTTTGAATTATAAATGCAAGCAGCTCTTGTTGATTTTATTTTAGAGTTTTCTTAACCTTTGTTTTCTTTTCCCATTTGTATTTTATATTAAGCTCCATCTCTGTTTAAGGCTGGCTTTTACCCCACCCAACCAAATAGCCGTGGTTGATTGCTCTTGCTTTTATATAAAATCCATTGCACTTTCCAGTAAGGCAGCAGTGCTCAGCCACTGCTGATAAGTAGGCTGAATCAGTTCCTGAAAAATGTCCCATTTAAAGTGCTTTCTGATTGATGTGGCACTTAAAAAAGGAAAGCCTGATGCCTTGTGCTTATACAGCCAAGCTCACGAGKATGCTTGTGTGCTTGCCATGCAAAGCGAGCTGAGCCCATGGAGAGCTGATCTCTTAGCAAGAAGAGTTGCTCCTGTGCACGTTAGTGCCACTCCTCAGTTTGACACATGCATTTGATTCATTGTTTGAACCTTATTCTCAGGTTCAGGGTTGGCATCGAAAGGCCACGTCCTGTGGCTTCCTGCTCGTTCCGGTCTTGGAAGGTCCGTTTGCTTTGCCCAGCTACTTGTATGGAGACCCCCTCAGAGCTCAGTTGTTCATCCCGCTCAATATCAGCTGCTTGCTGAAGGAGGGCAGCGAGCATTTGTTTGACGGTAAGAAACGCTCTTTATTTTACCCATTGGGATAATTTCCTGCAAGTAGATCCCTTCTGGCACGAAGAACCTCATTTATCAGAAACACATTAGCGGGRTGAGGAGACTGTCTCTTCCAGCCACTGGCAGGAAGGTGGTGCTCAGAGGAAGCTGCACGGGCAGAACTGATGGGCAGGTAACACTGCACCAAGCTGGCAGCGAGAAGTGCCATGCGCAGGAAGGGTGATCTCCCACTGATCGTGGCCTCGGAACCTGCCTCAAGCAGCTTTTCTCTTTGCCAGGGTGTTGCACTGTAAAAATCTGTTTAGCCAGAGGCCCTGCCCATAGGGGATCTGCGTTTGTGTCCTGCATTTGTTGCTTCTCCCCCTCAGCGAGATTAGGTTTTYGTGACTGCCAGCCTCTCTTTAGTTGCCATGGTTACAGTCATGGTTAGAGTGTTTGCACTTGAGATTAAGAGCTAGAAACTGAAGTCATCTTTTCTGCAGCCTCTCCCTTTCAAGTGATGCTGTTGCCCCAAGTCTCAGTTGAGGGTTCAAGTGTCAGAGAGCACCAGCCCCATGCAGAGAAAGGTAACGCTGCATCATGAGGAAGGACAAATTGCAAAAGACTCTGTGTTAAAATGGTRAAGATGATCAGATTCTCTTTTTTTGTCAACTCTTGGCCCAATGTCTGTGTGTAAATGAAGAAGGATCAGTGCCAAGCCTATGTGCTGCGAGGTTGCTTTGTCCCACTGACTGTATTTTCACTGCCCTCTGTAGGGGTACATGGTCACTAGCTCTCCTCTYCTGCCCTTTCCTGCATCTCCAGAGGCAAAAAAGCAGGGATGAATTTGCTACTGATGTATGCAAGACCTGTATCTAATAGGCTGGCACTCAAGGGACAGCTGACAGAAAAGAGACAAAATGACCAGAAGAAATGGATAGAAGAAAAAGTGCACAGAGAGTCTGAGGAAGACTGAAGCAAAGGAAGTTCAGGGGCTTTGCTAGGTGATTGTTGCTTTTCTGTTTGTTTCAGGCTTTGAACCAGAAACCTACTGGGACCGCATGCATCTCCTCCAGGAAGCCATCGCCTACAGGTGTGTAGAGCAGACTGATGGCGAGGTTTGTGCCTCCCTGCGTGCGGAGGGACGGAAACTGGCGCTGAGCACTTGCTCCTGAGTCCCCTACCACGAAGTCTGTGTGGAGGTTGTTGGATTAAACATAGCTAAAATGCCTGGGAGCCCTTCCATGGGTGTGAAGGAGGCAGGCATACAGGGTTTCAGCTTGTCACTCCATGGCAAACCTTTCCCTTGTCCTGGCACCTTTTGAATATGCCAAGGTTGGGAGCAATGGACTGCAAACAGAGTCCCTTCCCACTGAGAAGAGACTGTTATTTCCTCTCTGTGACTTGACKTAGTGCTGAGCCAGATGCCAATGGGTGATTGACAGTAAGCAGGAGACTGGGTTATGAGCTGCATGGAGGAGSCTGGGAGCAATCTAAGAGGAAATTGCTGAACGTTTTGAATATTACCTAGCCGTGTCCCTCTGCGTGCGTATTTGTTTCACAGTACTGCTGCCGGGTTCTTTTTCATGCTAGRGAGGCTGGCTTTGTAATGGAATTTAGCTTGGAAATGCACTTTGATTAGCTGAGAAAGCAGGAGCGGAATGAGCATCCTGCAGACAGCTGAGAGCTGCCAGGTGAGCTGCCTCGAGCTGGGTGGAACGCTGCCCAGCAGGAACAAAATGGTCCTGCAGCTTGGAGCCTGCCCAAGAAAAGATTTGCTTCTCTGTAACTCTTCCCTCATCCATGTGCAGCTGCCCCACCTTGTCAGTGATGGCTTGGTGCCCTCCCAACCTGAGCTCCGGCTCTCGTTTTGGGCACTGGGATAGGGAGATCAGTGTGGTGCTGCAGAGCTCCTGCACCTCACAGGGACGCTCAGGCCTCCCCTTTTTCCTYGTCTTCAACCTATGAGAACAGGGGTATGTGGGTTTGATTTGGGATGATTTTCCCTCGTGTACCTGCCCTGGGCTGAAGTAATCCTATTTGGTGCAGTATTTACTTTTTTCTTGGTGYTTGTTTCCCTAGATTTGGATTTGTGCAAGATAAGTACTCAGCCTCTGCATTCAACTTTCCAGCTGAGAATAAGCCCCAGTACATCCATGTCACAGGTGAGCAGTACATGGTGGGCATGGGGGCAAAAGGATGGCTCTCGTAAACAGGAGAACCATTTTATAGTCAGGTTGTGTCTTGTATCAGGAGTRCTGATCCTCATTGCGTCCCTCAGGTCACAAGTTATCTGCCAACATGAACTGAAAAACCTAGAGTGAATAAAACAAGCAGAGGGCATTGCTCTAATGAACGGCACTGCCTGGAAATCTGGTGGTTTATGGGAACTTTATAAAAAGTTCTGAAACTTTTTATTTCTAGGAAAGGGAGATAGAGTAACAAAACCAGAGCTCATTCTGAGTGTAGCTTTTATAAATGTGTATCCAGAAGCTCGTTGGGAAGGGATCTGGGAGAAGTCAGTACCCGCTTCCCACCAGTTGCTCTTGATTTGTGGTTTAAGTTCAGCTGGAGCCACATCTCTCCCCGCCTGCGCAGTGTGGGAGGTGGTGGGAGCACTTAGGACCCACTTGCTCTCAGTATTCCTTGTTAATGCTGGGGATCTATCAGCGCTTTTCAGCTGTGCTTCATGCATGGCACATTGTAGTGAAATGGTAGCATGTCCAAAAGGATTTCTGGGACAGGAAGGCAATGACAGGAACAGAGTTTTTGGAAGACTGCAGAAGAGGATGTACAYTGGTTTAAAGATGGAAAGATAGGACAGAGCTTACAGTTTTGCTACATTCCCTTCCACCAAGAGAAAAACAAGACCAAGTGCTGTCCAAGTGTTGTAATTTGCAGAAGGAAATGGCATGTGAAACAGAAGAAGGAAAAGCATGTCTTATTTTATCTTGCTTTAAAAAAAAAAAAAAAAAGACAAAGCAATTGAATAAAACTTGGTCCAGTTCCCGTTCCAGAAGCCCGTGAGTCAGCTCTTGGTCATAGAGGCTTAGGTCTGTCTGAGACTAAAGTCCTGTCCGTTTCCCCAGGGACGGTGTTTCTGCAGCTCCCCTATTCCAAGCGGAAATTCTCCTGCGGGCAGCAGCGCCGCCGGCGCAACTCCACGAGCTCCACCAACCAGAACATGTTCTGCGAGGAGCGCGTGGGCTACAACTGGGCCTACAACACCATGCTCACCAAGACGTGGCGATCCAGTGCCACCGGCGACGAGAAATTTGCCGATCGGCTGCTCAAAGACTTCACGGATTTCTGCAGGAACAAAGACAGCCGCCTGGTCCTGTTCTGGACTGACTGCCTGGATAAGATGCATGCGAGTGCTCCATGAGAGGGGGTGACAGCTCTGGGGGCTAAAAGCTCTGCTGTGTGACAAGAGAGTGGTAGTGACTGGAGAAGGGCCTCTCTGATGCTTTCATCCTGAGGCTCGGAGGGGACCTGATCAATAATGCTGTTGATATTCAACAGAATTTGATTAAGCCCTTGGAAAAAGACCCTGGGCTCTTGGCTTGCCAATACCTATTGCCTGATCTCAGCTTGATTTTAAGTAGCTGCAGCTCTTGATTGCCCAAACTTGAGTTGGAGCAGAAGTAAAGCAGGGAGGGTGCAGATGCTTTCCAAGGGCAGTTGAATGCAGCGTGGAAAGCGATGGGAGAAGCTTGTTGTCATCGGAGGTGGTGGGTGCAGTCTGCATCTGACGTGCTTGCCAGCACCCTGCCTCTCTCCTGTTGAACTGTGCCTGCCTCTGTGAATATGTAAGATAAAATGAGACACTTGTTAAATGTTCATACCTGTAAATAAGCAAAAATGCCACAAACCAAGTGACTGCAGTGTTCTGTGATGTTCTGCTGTCGCTCTTGACAGCGAGTCAATACAGAATTGGGGAATAATGAGGTGGAAAAGGCAGAGCTTTGCCAAAAGGAAACACCGCTTCCAGCTGCCGTGCTCATGAAGTGCTCCTGAGAAAGTCAGACCTCTTTTGGCATTTAAGTTCAGTGGTGGGACATTGTCCTTCAAGCACAGAGGCTTTTGTGGCCCCAGCTTTGGAGCTGGAGCAGTGTCAGGCAGCAGAAGCAAGGGACCAGTTACCATCCAGCTAGTCCAAGGAGAAACCAAGGGCAATTGAATGCAAGATGCTGCTGCCTCGAAGGAGAAGGGAGTTGATGAACCGGCTGGAGGCTGTGGCTGCACCCAGCCTAGTAAAGCTGCTCTCAGGTCAGCCCAGCTCAGGTGCTGAGAAAGCTGCCACGGAGCGCCAGGAGCCGCTGGAGCCAGGACCTGGCCCTGCAGCGTTGGCTCCTCTCGGAGCCTTTGTGCTGCTTTTGCGGCTGTCTCCCCTGCCCGGGGCTGCGCAGAGCTGCCCTTGGGACTGCAGCTGCTGCTGCCCAGGGACAAAACTGCAGCTGAGTGAGTCATCCCAGCTCCCGGAGAGGAGCGGAGCCGCCGGTCTCCTCATTGACTCCACTTGTGCAAGGAGCCGGGACAGGCTGCACCCCGTTAGCATCTAAAAAAGAAGTGTCCATTACGAAGGCGACCTGGGGACGCCCCTTGCGCGGGGTCCTGGCCCTGCGCTCGCTGGGGCGCCGGCAGCCGCTGGCCCAGCCCTTCCCCCGCCCCGAGCCGGACTGGGCCGGCCTTGCTGCGAGGAGCGCGGGGCAGCGGCGGGACCGGGCGGGGGCCGCGGAGGAGCCTCGGGCCGGCAGGTAGCGGGGAAGGGAGGAGCCAGGGAGGTCAGGGACACCCCCAGCCCCAGGTTCCCACCCGGGCCAGCCCCGGGTTCCGGGCCGGGCTCTGGCTTCCCAGCTGCAGCCCTGGGGTGACTCCAACCGTCCTAGGCTGCCTTGGGCTTCCTTGTGTTTGAAGTGCTTCAAGGTGCTCGGGTCGGCTTTCAGCAGCACAGGGAAGTCCTGTCTTAAAACGCAAACCAGAACCGTGCCCAAGGGATTCGGAGGAGGATACGGGTTTCCAGCTAACTCGACTTAGTGCGTTGCGCAGAGAAGGCGCCTGGAGGAGCAGCAGGATGAAGCGGTTCATGGCCATGTTGAATAGGCACAAAACCAAGGATCCACCACCCAGCCGAGTGCTGGAGCTGGCGGGACAGCTTTGCCAGCACTTCCAGAGCCCCTCGCCTGCTCTGGAGAAGCTTGTTGGGGCCATTCTGGCATGCAAGCACACGATGCATTTTCTCACCAACATCCACGTGGTCCGAGCCTGCGTGTTGGTCCATGTCCAGAAAGGGGAGCCCGAGGCAGCCCGCAGGCTCCTGCAGGTAGGGAGGCGGCTTCACAAAGTGGCAGGTTGGAACTGTTGAGGTTGGAGCAAAGCAGAACCTGTGGGTTTTTGGCTGTGGTAGGGTAGCGAGATGGGTGATTTGGCAGGCCTCGGGGGTGAGCACTTTGCTATGGGCAGTTAATCAGCCAAGGGGGAGAAGGTAATCGGGTGATTACGGGGCTGGTGGTAGTTTGGGGAAGGGAGGAGTCGCTTCTGCTCTCAAGAGTGGTGGTTCTTGGAGTCAGTTATAAGTGCTTAGGATGTGAGTGCTGGGAGGGCAGGGCAAGGTTAGAAGGCTTCACTCTGGCTGGGATAGGTTGGGTGGTCTTATTCATGAGGGGGGATTTTGGCCTCTAGATTTGGTAGCGTAACCCCTTTCTCTGGGGAAAGGAGATTTTAGGCAGTTGTACATTAGAGATGCAGCACGTGCCACGTACTCGGGTAATGGTTCCAAATCTTGGGATCCCAATCCTGGGATCCCAATCCCAGGCTTTGTCAGTCCAGTAGGCATCTCTGGGCAAGTATCCATGTGCTGAGGGTCTTCTCCTCTGCAAAGAAGCCTGACTGACTCCTGAGAAAGGTTTGCTCAGCTGCTCTTTTGTTTCAGTGTTGCCAGGCAGAAGAAAAGGAGGAGCTGGTACAGCTCTGGTATGAGATTCACTACCAGCAGGTTATGGAGAAGCAGCACACAGACTTTCTGACCCCCCTGCAGAAGTTCCGCTGCAGGAAGAGGTACTGCAGAGTGGGGGGCTACGTTCTGCCTCTGCCCTGATTGGCAGGTGCAGCAAGTAGAAACTCAGAGGCTGTTTTGCCATTGCAGGATATAGGTTTAGGGGATAGGTTTCACTTGGGACTGTGACCTTTGCCTGTTTCAGTATGACAAAGCTCTTATAAACGTGGATGAATCTTTATGGTTCCTTCTTGATCCTGCTTCCTTTTGTGCACAGGAATCCTCCGCCTCTTTCCCTTTGTCCTGAGGGTTTGAAGAACCGAAACTACCCAGATAAAGTCCGCCGGAAACTGCACAGATTTGCAGCAGAGGTGACGACAAATCCAAACAAGGAGCAGCGGGTAGGGATGCTGCTTCCAAACAAGTGTCCTTGTAATGGAAAAGCAACTTTCTGTCATCAGGGATCTGGACCTGGTTTTGTTCTAATGGGACCAAAATTCCCTAAATTTGATCCTTCCCTAAAGGTTTGCTTTAAAATTAGATCAAGTTAAGTAATTTCACTTAATTTGGACACAAAGATCTGGGGAAATGGGTTCTTCATTTGGTTCCTGACAGAAAGGTCTTTCTAATTTTCTAATTTTGTAGTTTGACAAAGACAAGGAAATAACTATCWCTCAGAAGGGCTATGTTATGGTGATCGATTCTGCTTTGACTGAACTACAGTCTTTATAAAATTGTACTTCGACCATCAGAATATATGTATTGCACTGAATTATCGCGGTAACCTTAAAACTTGCAACGTCAGTCTCCTTAATGGGATGTAACTGATTTATCAGAGACTTGGTGAATCTTTAGTGGGTTTGAAAGCTCTTTTACATGGCTAATTTTGCAAGCGGAGGGCAAACCTTATTCTTTTTTGCCTGATCCGTCCCCACATCTGGGTTTGTAGGAGGAACTGGCTCAGGACATGAATCTACAGCCAACTCAGGTCTATAACTGGTTTGCAAATTATCGACGGCGTCAAAAATCCCGGCTTGCCTGCGTGGGAGAGCTCACCAGCTCATGCCCTGAGCAGGCTTTGGCTCACCATGCGAAGGAGCAGCAGGGCAGAGGATCCTGCGCTCCACAAACAGCAGGTTGGTCTCTTTGTAATGGGCTTGGGATATAGTCCAGATTGCTGAGAAACAATTTTAAGTTCTCCTGGAAGGAAGAACTGCTACTTCATCTGACTTTTATCGCAATAATTCCCACTGTTGCCACCACTCTGTGAGACTGAGATTGAAAGAGTTGCCAGTGTTCATGTAGTGATGAAGTTGGCACCTTCTTTCTTCTGTATCTGCTGGTGGATTTTGCCTCTCACCTGCCTGTCTGGCCATCCTCAGGCTACTCCTGTCTTTTCTGCAGCCTTTCCAGCCCTGGATTGGATGTAGAGTGTCCTTCTAGGCAGCAACACTGGTGGCTAGCAGAAACACACAAATTGTTCATAAGTCTTGTCCTCCAGGATGAGATGGGGATTATTGCAAGGCAGATGAGTAGTTCTGAACTCCAGTCTACACCAGTAAACGCCAAAATTTCCAGGCCCCCTCCCAGCACCTCAGCTAAACTTCAGCCATGGGGAACGCTCAAATCTTGCTGCATTTGAGAAATCAGGCTGTTGTTTCATTGCCTTTTGGAGGGACTGTTAGCATCCCTTTACCTGCCTTGCCCTGTGGCTTTCAGATGGATCTCACATAGGCTTCAGCTCGGAGCAGATGGAGACAACCCTTTTGCCCAGTGGCCCAGCGTGGGAGCAGCCAGCTGTAGACCTGGATAAGTCCCATGAAGGAATGTATTTAAAGATGCTGGAGTCCAGGTGAAGTATGAAAAACCTATTACAGTGAAAATTCAGTGACAAGAGGCACCCTTTAAATTTCTCTATGGAACTGACTTTCAGTTCCTGGGGGATATCATCGAGGGAGCCTTGACTCCGTAAACAGGAATGGTATCGGCTTCTGATACCGGTCTGAGCAGCTGGCAGTTGCCTGCCTGCCCAGGGAGGCATTCCAAGGTTTAGCTGGTGGGTCCCCCTTTTTGCAAAGAGTAGACCTGGCTGATTCATTCCTTGCACCACACCACAGCTTCATGCAGAGCACCGGGCTGTCCGAAGCAAGGACCAGCAAGGCTCTGCTGACCACCCACAACAGTGAGCAACCTGTAGCGTTCTGCTCCGAGGCTGCGCTGGAACCAAGAACCTACTTTAGCCCAGCTGCCCTGCAGAGCAGTGAAGCACCAAGCAGGACCGATGGCAGCGCCCGGCTCGACAACTTTGTGCTGTGCCCTTGTGGATCGCTCACCTTCCCAGGCCAAGAGCTGGCCCCAGGGCAGCCCCCTCGCAGTGCCAGAGGAGCCTCTGGCTACATGTGGACCCTGGGTGTAGAAGGTCAGTGCAATTGCACCTGCCTTGCTACCTGTACTAARTTTTAATCTTCTTTTCCCTTTGCTGTAAATGCTCTTGCTCCTTTACATGGCTTTTCCTGTGTCTGGATAAACAGGAACCTTAAACCCTAGTTGTGCTTGTCTTCAGCAACATGTTCTCACTTTCCTTTGTCCTTAATTGGTTTTATTTTTCTCTTCCTCTGTTTCCTTTCTATCTAGTCTTGTTTAGCTTTCCCACCACCTTTCCCCTTTCTCCTCCCTGTTCTTCAGAATAGCCTTGGTGTTAACTGATGTCCACCTGCCGTTGCTGTAGGTTTGTGGAATGGAAAGTGCCGGGGCTGCCGCTCACAYGGCCGCTGCTGGATGTGGGATGAGGAGGGGAGGAGCGGCTGGGCTAGAAGTGGGCTCTTATTACCTGTAAGCCTTTAACATGAGCATTTGTTTCAGCAGGTTTCAGAACTCCCTTGAGCAGGGTCCCTCAAGGTGGCTGTATTGAGGCCAGTTCAGGAAGCATCATTCCACAGTCAGATTTAGAGGGTGAAAGCTTCATCCTTAGAGAAGAACAGCTAGGGAGTCTGGAAGCTCTTCTCCCCCACAGGTAAAGGCTTCTCAAAGGCTGGAATAAGTGAGGTTCTGGGTCTAGCCTGTTCCTGACGGTGCCATTAAGGAGGGCTGCAGAAACAGGGTGGTCATTGGTTTCATTCCCAGGGCCTGACTGTCTCTCTGTGTCAATCAGACTTTGCTGAGATATTATCTGTGTGCAGGAAATAGGAAACGCTGTGTTAGTGTCTAATGCCGTGTAGTGCAAAGAAGGTCCCATTTTGGCTTCTGAGCTTTTTGCCTGCTTTGTTTTTGCCAGAAAATCGTAGCCTATACTGATCTCATTGAGAACTGCATCCTGCAAGCTGGGGTGGTACAGCCTGTAGTTAATCCTAAAATAGTCTCTTGTAGCTTCATTACCTCATGACAATGTTGTTCCACAGTCAAGCTTTCCAGTTGGGAAGACAGAAAGACGCTTCTGTCTTTCTGTTCTCCACCTGTATGAAATGTTTCAGGTTTTCCCTGGGACTYATAAATCCACGGAATGTGAAACAAYGAAAATCCATGCCATCTTCCATATGCCATTATACATCTTCATAATGTTTCATAAAAATAAACACTACAAAGCAGACATTATGAAGTTGCTTTAGCTTATGGGTCTGTAAGACAGAAGCAGAGTGGTAGCCCCTTTTCATAACCTTTCTGCTCAGGTCTTTTCAGCGTTTGTGCTAGCGTGATGTTATCAGTAGTAACTCGTACGTGTCCTGTCACGGAGGTAGATAGCAGCAGCAGATAGGGAAGAGAGGCCTGGAGAGGCTTTGTGGCCTTTCAAAGCAACAGGGGAAGGCAGCAGTTCACTGCAGATAGAGATGAGCTGCTCTTGCCTAAAATGTTCCTGCCTTTCCCTGTTTCACAGTTCCCTGTTTAGTGCCTGCAGTTACTCAYGTTCATGCCAAACTGCCCCCTCAGGATTACTGGGGAGAACCCAGGTCKGGGCATTGTGAGTTCAGCTCAGCCTGTGTTTGGAAATTCACATGGTTTTACATGATGGCTAAAGAGCATGAAATATCAAGGAGAACCTGCTGGCAGTATTTTGGCTGGGTTAGAAATGGCATGTTCTGACTCTAGTGAGCTCATATTTATTTTAAAAGGATGTTTCACCAGTAGAAGAAATCTATGGTGMACGTCTCCTTGTTGGGTATGCCAGTTGTGCTAGGAATCCACGCACCCTTTATCATATTCCTGGTAGTGGCAGGACTTACCACCTCCTGGTAAAGATGTAGTTATTTGAGCTCTGTTCATAAACCCAGCTGGGCTAGTAGTCTGGTACAATTCTTGCCTAAATGCAAAATACCCTAAAATATCATGAATACGACAGAACTTTCATCTCTTTAGAAATTCTTTTTTAGAATGAGCGAGGCTAAGGCTGCACTTGCATCTAGGTGGTTTTGCCAGAGGACCACAGGCAAGTGGTGTAGGGTGAGATCTCCGCTCGGGGAATGACTGTGTTTGAGGAACCAGCTTTGCTTCAGGCAGGGCCCTCTAACAGATATACTCGATTAGAGAGGAATTGTCACCTGAGTCATCCTCAGCAATATTGTGACACACAGCATCACTCATCTGGGGTGRAAGGAGTTAACAGCTTGAAGTGTTAGGCAGATGGATGTTGTTATCCTGGAAAAACAGGCCAGTGAAGTTATCCCTGCTTTAGAGATAAAAACACAGGGAAATTTATGCCGGGTCACCCCAAGAGCCACTGCCAGAAGCTGCAGTGGGCTCCAGTGCCTGCTCCTCATCCCAAGCACAGGCGCAGAGGGCAGRTCAGCCCCAAGAATCTGGACCTGCTCCCCTATGGGTGCTCCCCTGGAAGTACCTTGGCCTGGAAGCTGATWAGAGCAATTCCAGTCCATTTCTTCCAGGGGCTTTTTACAGTCGGTCTTAAGTGCTTGGGCTGCATCCAAACCTCTTAGGATGCTCAGGGCTGTGAGGTRGGAGTGTGAGGGGCAGCGAGGCTGGGACCTGGCTCTCCATCTGCTCCCGCTGCCCGGCAGGGGAGTTGGATCCAGCTAGAAGAGCACGAGTGTCTGCGGGGCGCAGGGCAGACGCTGCCSGTTCCTCACAGCGGTGCCGTATCCTCCGGCTGGGGCAGGTGGAACATAGCCCAGCTAATGGTTCGTGCAGTCTCGCTCTCCTGTGCCTCGCATTTCAAGCAGAAAAGCACAGCAAGGTCTATGGAGCAAGACAAGACTGCGTTTATGAGCCAGCATATTGATTTAGAAGGCACTGGTGCAGGGATGCTTGCTGCAGCTTGCTGCTCTGCCTGCGTTTTGGGGTGCAGCGCTGCATGCTAGGAACCCCCCTGCCACCAGGCCCTCTGCCTGATGTTGAAAACAAGCAGCTTTGCCACACAGGGAAGCAGAACATTTTTGATATGCTACATAAATATACTGTAGAATCTGTTGCTAAGGGTACTGCGCATGTCAAGGTGTAAGTGGGCTTAAACAAAATGAGGTAAATTAATGGGGACTGAATCCATTTGAAGTTAGTAAATGTTCTTGTCTGTAGGCAGCCTGCAAGAGAGGAGCCTCTAGGCTGCTTCCTGGGAAAGGACGCCAAGGAAGGACAACACAGTGGTTGCCRTGTTTCTTGTGCTGCTCTCCTGAGCTCCATTTGGAGCTCAGGGCGTTCCTGGGAGCAGAGCAGGCAGTGTCATGGCAGTACAGGCACTCTGGGGCTGGTGGTGAGGGGGGAAGGAGAGAGGTGCTGCTGGGGTCATCCCATGGTTAAGTGCCTGTGTCTCCTACTTGGCCCTGTGCCCACAGTCTGAGACCTCTCCTGAGAGGTAGCAAAGCCCCAAGTGAAACCAGGTCCCCAGACRCCTGACTGGAGACCTTGAAAACCTACAGCAGGATTGTAGTGAATGTTTTGGCTATGTCTAGACCTACATTTGTCTGTTTTGACTGTTAAGGTCTGTGTTTTTTGAAGTATATTCCAAGAAAGATACATTTTGCCAGATGTCTCCATGTTTATGGGGATTGTTCTGGGGGCATAAACAAAGTTGCAAACCTAGATGTGGTCCCTGTATATGGCTCCTGGGCGAGCTAGTTCTAGTGCAGAGTATGTTCAGGCCTCAGTAATAAACCAAGGAGAGAGCATGGGTTKGCAGTCCACTGACCAGAATTTGCCCTCTCTGGAAGGAATGGTCTTGCCAGCAGTCCCTCTTGTCCTGCTGCAAGATACTGCTCAGTGGTGAGGAGGACATAAGTGCAAAGATAACCCACGTTCTTTTACCATTGCATTTTCTTCCAGTTCCTGTCAGGATGTGTTCAGCAATCCTCAGTGCCCACCTGCTTCTGCACCGTGTGTGGAGGAAAGCCAAGCCCTGGGACACAGCCAGGTAAGAGAAGGCACCTCATGTACAGAGAAGCTGCCCAGCCATGTGCATGTTTCCCAGCTTTGGCTCAGGGCGCATGTGAATCTCACATCATAGTTTGCATAAAATACATCTGATCTAAACATACCATTGCCATACAGTTCAAAACAGGCTGAGCATTCCCTGTGCAGTATCCAACAAATGTTAGAAAGAGAGGGTTTTACTAAAAGTGGCACTGCAGTGATGGGCATGGCAGCCTGCGCAGATATGAAGTATCATTTAATATATTAAGACATGGAGGGTTTACCTAGCACTGTGGAAAGCAAGTAACTGGATGATGGCTGCTTGGAGGCACTCGCCCACCAGGACGATCTGCAGAGTTGGACGTGTGCTCTTAGACTGCCAAAATCTTGGATATGGCCTTTGCTTCCCAGGCTGTGTTGCTGCTGAGGAGAGGGATTGTGCCCCATCCTGTGCTGAGAGCACTGATTACCTTCCATGGTTTGGATTCAACCCACATGCTGACCCTGATTCTGAAGCAGCAGGGAACAGACACTAGAAATCTGGTGCTTTCAAGGTGATGGGAGCACAGCTCTGAATCAAAGGTTGCTTAAGGGGACCTGAGAAAGCCTTATATAAATTGTATCTTGTGCTATTCTTAAAGTTTATTTTTTGGCTTGAAGTGTGCAGGTCTACTGATCACTCATCCATTTCTGGTTTTGTTGCAATGTAAACTGCTGGAGAAAGCCTTTTTAGAAAAGGCTTTGAAAGCAGGATACCATATTTGCTGGCCTCATTATGGGAAGCAGTTGCAGCTCTGAGAACAGTAACAGAACCTCTTTGAGTCCCTGAAAGCATCAATATAAAGATCTGTATCTTGGAAAGTGGCCTTTTTACCAGCCATAATGTGAGCCAGATGAGTAGGAGAGCTTTGGGCATTAATAATGAATGAGCCTTTTCTGAGATTTCCAGAGCGTGCAGTCTCTGTAGCTAGAGCTTCCTCTCGCTGTTTTGGATTCTTGCGCTGATTTTGTCATCGTGCAGAAACACGACCCTCGGTGCAATATAGGCTGCGGAACCAGACACCRTGCAATGCCTGCAGATGTCAAAAAGGGACGTCTTCAAACCTTCGTAATGGCCACCGAGTACAGGAAATCAGAAAAGCTTCCCCCTGCCCAGCTCCCACTTGGGTAATTTACTGTGTGTCCCATGGAAAGGGAGAGAGCTTGAAAAGGGGAATGATTTTGCGGTATCCTACAGGCATCCTGGGCGCTCTTGTTCTTGCTGAGTGAAGTTTTCTTGGGCTTGTTGATATCGAGTGCTCGGTTCCTGTGTCTGAGCTGTGGGTGTGCAGACGTATCCTCCCTGTAATTCAACATGACTTCAAGTTTGCTCTTTGTGACTCATTCATCCCTCCAGAGTTACCGTGAGAGTAAAACAAAACAGAATACTCCTTTTGGAGACGTTTCTTTCCCTCCTGGAATGGGACCTCCTTCCCAGCAAGCAAGTGCATCGTTGAGGGTTGAAAGTGGTGAAATTGTGATTGCTGATGTCTCCTCCAGGTACCGGAGGACCCGGCGGGTGACCCGTTGGCCAACGACACGTTCTGGGCAGCCTGGCTGCTCTTCGAGTTCTCCGCCGGGGGACGGATGTGACCTGCCYGCCAGGACCCTCGGCCTGTCTGCCCTCCCCCAGGAGTCACCCCTTCCTCTCCGGCTTCTCTGCCTCTTCTCCCCCTTCTTTCTAAAACTGAATGAAGGTTTTGACATGGAAATGAGGAATGSAGAGAGAAAAGGCCTCCATCCTTCCACCTTGTTAATCGTTAAAATGTTTGCTTTAGTTACCGTTTTATTAAGAATACTGCAAAGAAGAGAAACTAAACATACTTTGCAGACTGTAGATTTAAAAGGTTAAAAAAGGCAGGTTTGAAACTTCTGCTCTACCTCACTGGGCAATTTTTTGCATTCAGAAAATTGGTGTTGTGAGGGGTAATATTTGCCCAAAATGCAGCTCAAAGCTGCTCCACGGAGATGCCTCCTGTACCTTTTGTAATGAAGGTAGCAAATAAAGGTTACACTTTACTCTCTCTGGGGCTCTTTTTTGAGGTGAGCATATGAAGTTATGACACTCATCCTTTGTCTCAGCACCCCAGGGCCCAGGTAGCTGTTTGTGTTGAAATCCCCAGAGCTTCCAAGGTGTTTTTTTTTTCCCAGCAGCGCTCTCAGAAGGGCGTTTTCCTGCTTCCACATGCTCAGCATTCGCAATGCTTGTGTGAGGAGGGAGTTTTCATTAGATATATGCTCACACTTTCACTCGCTCGAAGCCCGGGACGGGCGCTGGGAGACGCCCCGGGGGCAGCCGAGGAGCCCCCTCACACACGCGGCGCCGCCGCCGCAGCCCCGCCGCCCTCGGGAGACGCCGCCGCCTTCCCGCTCCCTCCTGATTGGCCAGTTGTCCCGCCGCCCGGGTAGCAACAGGGACAAATATATCYTCGCGGCCCCTGATTGGCTGCCACCGGCCGCCGAGCCATAGCAACAGTGGAGCGGGCGCGCGGCGACCGTTGGCGGCCGTTGGCGGCCGTTGGGGGAGGGGCGGAGCCTCGGGGGCCCTGTGGCGAAGCGAGGGAAGCAGCAGGGCAGGGAGCCGCTGCACCCGYGTTCGTGCTGCTGACGGTAGGCGAGAGGTCGCTTAGGGAAGCCAGGCTGTCTGCGTGAAACCCGCGTTGCGCTGTGGTGGATGAGATGCGTGCCTTCCCCCGTCGCCTGTGGTAAAGTTGAAAGAAAATGAGGCACTGTGGTGCGCCAGGCACTGGAAGGGCTTCCATGCCAAAGGAGCCACCCATGTGAGCAGAACTCACGCTGGCTCTCCTTAGGCGTGTGTATGAAATACCAAATAAGGTATTTCTCAACCCCATAATGACATGGTTTGTCAGTACTGCTACAATGATTCAGCTAGTCTATGGAATGTAATATACATGGATGGGAGCCTGGGTGGTTCCACTTCTCTGCTGGTGAAGACTGACGGGTTGAAGTACAGAGTAATGATGCTTAAATTAGTGAGATGTATTTTCACTCCCTTTCAAGTACTTCATTGCATTCCTCRTCAGGAAATGACTCAGGAGAGATTAACAGTACTCCACCTGTATAGAGGTTCTAGGTGCCTGCCATTCAAAATAAAATAGATTATTTTCTAAGAAGACAGCACATGCTAATCCATGCAGGCGTTTGAGAGTCAGAGATAACTGACCTTTGCTGTACTGTCTTACCAATACAAGTGTGCCCAGATCTTGTAAACTTGATAAAAATCCAATAATAGAGTTGTTCAGCATTGTTAAGGAAGAATCTTCATAATTTTTAAGGAGTGCTGGAACAACAAGTATTTCTCCAAACTTCAATTTGAAAAGGCTTTGCAGTTAAAGCAGAATTAAAGCCTTTTGTCTTACACTTCTCTTAATGAATTTCATCTCCAGATTTGGCACAGATGCTCTCTGGAGGACAATTGAGTTTTCTAGGTTGTTTCCCAGATGAAATAAATTAGTTTTCCAGAAATTTATGTTAAATGATTCACAGCTTGATAAGACGTGCAAAACCACGTGTGGCTGAAGCACTGCGCCTCCTGGCCCTCCAGCATCTCTGCCCTGTGCTACTAGGATACCGGATCTTCCTGAAAGGCTTTTGTGGAGCTAGTTGCACTGAGAGCACTTTGCAGACTTTGCTTGCAGGTGATCTTACAGATGTGACCGTATGGAGGTACAGGTGGGTGCACAGAGCTGGAGATAGACTTAGCCCTTTTTTGTTCACGAGTTGGCACAACCTGGAGGCATCACTGTGCTACAGAGGCAGAGATCAAGGGCATAGCACTGGGCCTGGCTGCCTCTGTCTGTGGTGCTGAGGCTTTGAGGGTGGTTGAGTTCTTCCAATTAGATTATATTCACTCTGGGCAATTGAATTGTTCAGTTTGTATCTTACCTTGTTCCCATTTCCTGACTGTGATTTATATCCTAGCCTTGTTCTAGTTTCCCTCTACTGCCATATGTAGCAGGCTCTGGATGTGTTTGTGTTAGTCTTCCTTGGAGCTGTAATTAGAAGTACTCTGAGCATGTGGCTGACCTGCCCTGAGCTCAATGTGCTGTACCTGCTGTTGTCATTCCTCCTCCCCCTTAGCATGCCATGGCCTAACAAAAGAGGGAGCTTGCCCTAGATAGGAAAAACAAAGCCATTTTTATCCTTAATTTCATAGAAGAGCCCAAAGAACAAAACTTGCATATGTCAAGTGATCACAGAATAGGGATGGAAATCTAGGAGCATCTTCAGAGGCCTTGTTAATTAGCTGTCTATGAGGTGAGAGGGCCATTTTCCCAATGGGCGGGCAGTCAAATTTTCCAGTACTGCAGATAAAATCGACTTTCCTCTTTGCAGCGGATGGGACTGAGGCTGGCAAGGTCAAGACTGAACCGTTACTAAGTTAGATGTGTGATATAGAAATGGGAGTATGGAGGGTTTGCACTGCAGCTACTCATGAAAAACTTCTCTGAACCTCATCTGATACAGTGCAAAAGAAGATTAATTACATGAAAAGTTGCTTTTCCTTTTCAGTCTCCCTGATGGTCCCTGTCAACTATCATAGTTACTGACGAGCTAGTCTCAGGCTGCTATGGACAAGTGGCAGGACAGACAACTTGAAGGCTAATGTTTCCAGGCAGTCGCTCATTCTGGATGCTTGGCTTGATTTGCTTGGGGCCCAGTTTTCAGAGGTAATGAGCATTTAAGCAGCAACTCAAATAGAGCACCCAGAATAAGAGGCCACTTTTGAAAATGCTGGCAAAAGCGTTTTATCTCTGCACTTCATTAGTCTTATCCCCAAAGTCTTTCATGTTATGTTCTACAATGAAAGGTCATTGTTTTGGATCAATCATGTTCAGTAGAATTTAATCCAATTCTAAGTCAAACTAATCCACTTTACTAAAGTTTGAAGAGCAGTAAAAATCATTTGTTAAGAAAGACCTGGGCTTATTTTTTAAAATCTGGACATTGATTCAGAATACCTAATTGTGTGTGCATGACGTTCTGTGTCTTGRGGTTGATTCTGGAAATGCCGGACATCAACATTCTGACCTTACCCATAGGCTGCAAATGCTCAGCAGCTCTGAAAACCCCTGAGTGTTGATAGGATTGTTTTTCTCATGTGCAATTGTTGTTTAACATAGACATTTTTTTTTCCTGTTACAGGTGGAGCCTTTTTTTTTTTTTTTTTTTAATGTATATGACAATCTGCTAAAGGGTTCTGGTAAGAGACTTTTTCGTATTTTCCTACTTATTGTAAATTCCAGTTACCTTAATTTGATTAATCACATAAAGAAAAAAACCACATTTCTATACCTGGAGAAGACATTGGTAAACAGTATTGTGAAGCAGCTTTGTAAGAGTTAAAGCTGCTTTCTGTTAGCTACTGTGTTCTTGCTACTTGCACAAACCTTCATAACTGAGCATGCTTCACAGCTTCCTGTGAATATCCCTGAATCATTGTGGCACACAAAAACACCACTATGATTTTTTATTCAGACATAGTACTTGTTCTTTGCTGGACCCTGAAATGAGCAAGTGCTTGAACACAGCATGTTTCATGGGAGAGTTCTGAGGACTTATCAACTCATGTCTGCACAGGATCTTGAATATGCAAAGGGGTCCTGCCTATGAATGCTGAGTGGTATTAAATATATTGCAGTGGTCATATTCAGTAGGTTTTGGTATACAGTGTAGATTCCTTTCCCCTGAGGGAGCAGGAACTTCACAGATTTTGCACAAATCACTACCTTTCTCTTGAAAAGGTCTTCCCCATTGCTGAACAGCTGTGYAGTCTAAATGCCACAATTCACGGCATGAACACTGTTGGTTCTGAGCAGCTCTCGGGTAATGTAATCTTTCTGCCTCCATTCAGGATTTAYCTTTGAGTTATGAGGGAGGTTCTGTGAGAATTATTACAGATTAATATGAAATTGAAATATGACGAATGGTATTTTCTCACACATTGTGACAGCCCAAAGGATTCTGCTGCTTGTTAAACTGTGGTGTATGGTTTGGCTAGAAGTATATCATTGAAATTATAGYCTCCTGTGGTTTGGGAAGGAATCATCACACTTCAGCTACACCCACTCCTATCTTTTGCTCTGATCTTGTCATTGGTTACAACACCTTCCCTCCCTGATGTGCACTTACSTCACTTTATTGCAGGGATGTGCTGCCAGGCTTCTAACAATAAAGATTATAGATATTCCTCAGCCTGTGAAACAATCTGTCCTTATAACACAGCCTGAACACCCTCTTCCACCTAAGTTAAGTGCCAGCCCCAGTTTTTCAAGATCAGGTGCCCCCAGACCCTCTTGCTCTCTTTCTCCACCATCCCCATCTCTGTTACCTTTTCCTGTGACATGGAAGCTCATCAGCCTCCTCCATCATCTGGCAGTTGCATCTGCTGTCTTTCTGTTTTTCAGTGCTCTGTGTCTTAATATCATTTAGCAGAGCCCTAAATAAAACATTTCCTTGCTCCAGAGGAAGAGCGGGAAAATTGCTTGCACCAGGAATGAGAAGTATATTAGCATCAGGGGCTTTTTACTGCCACTGCTATAATTCCATGAGTCTCAGGAAGAGTGGTGGAAAAAGTGGGATCCTTGCTCAGTGTGTCTGGAACAACCAGAGAAGGCAGCCTTTGGCAATGAGGGGAAGGCTCTGGCATGGCACCTCTGTCATCACTTCATTTTCCTGTCATACTTCCTCTGTGCCAGTGCACCTCATAGCCCTGTCCCCTCTGCTAAATGTCAGCATTGGGGACAGTCTCTTTGAGAGTGCTTTGCTGTCCCCAGTGCCCTGTGTGGAGCTTAGCAGTGAACTAGAATGGCATTTCAGCAAGGAGCTATTTGTGGAAYATCGGTGCTGTCCAATAATCAGATACGCCAGTGGAGCAGAGCCACTGCCTTAGGTCATGGTGCAATTTTCAGTACTATAAGTTTCTCTGTTCTTGCTGGGTGTGGTARCTATGCCAACAACTAAAATCCTACCTCACGAGAGCCATATTTTTGAGCTCCTGTCTGGATTTACCTGGGAATCATAGAGCTGTGTAGTGTTTTGTACTGTGCTGGGCATCCAGGCTCTGCAGAGGAACCACRGAGCTTGCTCACGTGTTGTGTGCCCCATTCCACACTCTAGAAAGGGATCTGCTGGCTTTACCAGTTCCATTTTTATTCAAAACAAATCATTGTAACTAAGCTTCTGAACATTGCAGGAGATTGAAGCTTACTGCTTGAGCACTAATTTGTTTTTATTTGCACCTTTACAGCTCCTGGGAACCACTGATAGAGCGGAGGATTCAGGACACTAGGTATTGAACACGCAAGGGAAAATAGGTACTCTCCCAATGCCCTTGTATGTCTGTATGTCTGAAATGTACTCTCATTACCTTGTTTACAGTTGRACTGTAGAAATGCTACCTAATTTTTGTGATTTTTCTTGTCTTGAATTTAGATGTGTGTCTGATTTTAAAACAGAAATGAGACATGTCACCTTGTGGGTTCAAAGTTAAGAATTTTTGAGATGCTTTAGGCTGAAAAATGGCCATTAGCACAGGCCGGGGGGAAAAAAAAAAGTATTTAATGAGAATGTTTTTAATGCAGATTCCCTTGATTCAATGGGTAAATATTATAACTGGTTTTAAAAATACTTCAAAATCTGTTTCCCCCAGGAGGCTGCAACTGCTGTGCACAACTAGGAAATTTTTCCTAGACTCTACAAATTTTCAAAACTCTTGGCACACTTTGCAGACYGCTTAATCTCWACTAAGAAGTTGCTCTAAACTGCAGAGTTTCCAAARTTTGAGAACTGGATAAGGGATTTTGGTTTGGCCCATTTCTTACTATTGTTGCATAAGATATGAGATAAATTAAKGTATTAGATGCATTAAGATGCATTTTTTAAATTGACTCATGCCATTTCAAGAACATAGTTTTATAGTCCGTAGACAGAACTTTAAACTTAGGTAAAATCAAAAGAAAAAAATATTTGTTTTAATGAGGATAATGAATTGGGCTGAAATTGGAATTCATTTGGTTAAGATTTCACTATCTTTTTTTTTTTTTAAAAAAAAAGCACCAATAAGGTARGAAAAAGACACTTCAGTTTACCCATGTATAACTGCATATTTTACAGTTCTGCGGAGAAAGTTACTTCCTTAATCTTGTGCCAATCAGTTTATAACTTTTGTGAAATCTGTTCCATATTTTATTACATGTAATTTTCATGAATTCCATTTTTCACAATATTGATTCATCYCCTTCTAAAAATAGCTAAATTCATTTAAATATTCATCTAGTTTCTTTAAAAAATAACTAGAGCATTTATTTTAAGCGACTTTGTGTGTTAACTCTAGTGCAAACGAAAAACAAAACAAAACCTCAACAAGCCAGCAATGCCAGGATTCAGGCTAAACAGTTTGATGACTTTTTGGTGGCTAAGTGGACCGGATTTGCTTCACCAGAGTAGTACAGCAGTACTGATAGTAATGGATGGAGAGCCATGTTGCTGGTGACACTGGGACTGCTGCATGGCAACGTGCAGCCTTCCCTCTTCCTCCTGGGGAGGACAGATGCACCCTGAAATTTATGTCGGTGTTGTGGCAGCGAGGCTGCAATGCTGAGCTGTTTGATTGTGAGCAAACCTTTTGTTCCAATGTGCAGTGGTCCCATGTTTGTAAGATAGGGTGCTGGTGCTTAACTGCTGCTGTGCCCTGAGCAGAACTGAGAGTGTTGATGACTTACATAGGAAACAGCAGCCAGGATGCTGCATTTCTACACACACCAGCAGCAGCTGGAGTGCTCATGCAGCTGTGTTCCCATAAGATGATTTATACATAGAGCTGGTATTTGTTGCTTTACTAGAGAAGAACCTGACCGTTATGAATTAAAATACGTGCCAAAATTGRATTTAGTCAAATCAGTCACCTGAGGTAACTGTATTGCCCTGTGCTGGCCATCCGCACAACCAGAAGCATTTCAGGCAGCAGGACCGAGAGACTCGTTTATTTGACGGGAAGGAAAACGCTTCAGATGCAGCGCACGAAGCGGCGGGGGCTCGAGGCAGCTCAGGCGGGCACTTCTCGCGCGCGGGGCCGGGCCGTTGCGGCCGTTCGCGCGGCTCCCGCAGTGCCCGCGCGCATCGCCCACCTCCACCTTTGCAGCAGGAAAATGCAGCACTCGCGGTGCGCATGCGCCACCTCCCCTCCCTCCCTCGGGCCGGCGCCCCGGGATGGCTATTTATAGCAAGTGACGTCACCTAGAAATAGAACGCGGGGGAGCAGCGCCCCCCTCCCCTCCCCTGCAGTGCCCGCGGCTCCGCCCCCTCGTTGCCTTCCCCGCGCGCAGGCGCAGGCGGCGGCAGCAGTGCGAGGCTCGGAGCCGGGCGCGGAGGCGCGAGCTGAGCGCGGAGCGAGCGCGCCCGGGGGCGAGCGGCAGCCGCGAGCAGCCCAGCGGGCGCCGAGCGAGCCTGAGCCTGAGGCGGCGGCTGCTCCTGCGCTTGGGCTCCCCGCGCCTTCCCAGCCGCGCGTTCACCGCCTTTGCCGTGCTTGCAAGGGGCGTAGCGTGCCCAGCCCAGCAGCCACCACGGAAGCGGCCATGGGCGACCGAGAGCAGTTGCTGCAGCGAGCTCGCCTGGCTGAGCAGGCGGAGCGGTACGACGACATGGCCTCGGCCATGAAGGCGGTGAGTGGGGCTGGCAGCATGGGGGGAAGGAAGCGCGAGCCGCGCCGAGGCGGGGCCGCCGTATCCCGCTCGCGGCTCTCAGGGAAGCTACGCGGGGCCGAGCCCGGGGCGCCGCGCGGAGCATCCCGCCCGCTCCCCGCGATGCCCCTGCCCGGGGGTGGGACCGAGCCCTCTCCTCCCCTCGCCGCCGCCGCCGCCAATCCGGCGCGCGCCTCGGCCATTTGAACGCGGCGGGGTCTGCAGGCGCCTCCGCCGCCCTGCCTTGCCCGGCCCAGCCCTCCCGTGGGGCCCTGGCGCTGGAGCCGCCCGCCCCGCGCAGCCTGGGGCTGCCCACCCCGCTGGGGGGGCTGCGCGCGGTGGCCAGAGCCCCTGTCCTTTCTAGACGTTTCCTTGCATAGAAAAGCGCGCGCYCAGAGGCCTCGCCCCGCTCCAAAGGCGGCGCGGATCGTGCTGCTGGGCATGTACCATGCTCCGAGCCTCTTTCCTGAGCTGTAATACTGCCTTTTTTTGTTTGTTTTCCTCTTCTTTATAGGATAACAAATTCTCAGTACATTCCTTGCACACACGAGTACTGAAATGTGTTTAAACCATAAGGTACAGTTGAAACTCGGCTTCTCTCAAAGCCAAGCAATGGAAGTTATTTGTGCTGACCTATCTGTACTGGTATATAATAAAATTGCAGAATGATCAAACCTCACCTGTCTAGTCCTTTTATTTATTTATCTTTTAAATACTCTTATCATCTGAAATCTAAAGGTAACATTAACATTAGCAGATGCTTAGCAACGTCTTTACCATACCTGTTTATGCCTGATAATAGAGTSTTGTTGATCAGTCCTTTGTGAAAACCCGAAAGCCCCAAGAGAAACTGTGTTTCCTTTGAGAATAGTCCCCATTTAAAGGCAAGAAGATTCTGGTTTGAGAGCAGCTTTAAATGGGTTGATTGACAGAAATAGTCTCATATTGAGGTAGAAGTATGTCACAYTTCTTAAATGAGGACTCTAAAAGACCTTTATTTTGCTATTTTTTTGTTCATTACCTGTTTAAAACTTGATAATGATTAAAGTGGAAATGTCATAATGTCATCATTATGACATTTTATACACTAGGACCAGCCCAATTATAAATCAGAAATACATTTTGAATGTCTCAATATCAGATATATTRGGCATTAAAATAAAGAAGCTGCCTTTTAATATACTGGTAGAATTGCTGACAATTGTATTTCCAAGTAATCGTGGAACTACTATCCCTATGTGGTGCCATGAACATACAGGACACAAGGAATAACCAGTAGAATTGTTGTGCTTCAGGAAGTACATTTTAGAAGTGTGTATCTATAACTACTGTGCATTTTCAGTCATCTCTTTAAACTGTCCTAATAGTGTTTTGTTTCACTTTATCTTGAGTCATGGTGATTTCTTCACCGATACTGCTTTTGCTCTCTATTAAGGTGTATAACTATTGCCTCTGTAATTGAAAGCTTGTTAACAAGTCTTAAGTGAGCTATATTTTGAGCATTTTAAAAAAGAATGTTACGGACGTATTTCAAAAATACAGAAAGTAAAGCTGAATTTAACAGGCAACAGCTTAACATTTTAAGCCACTAGTTCAATGTAAATGCCTATAATACTGTATCTAGTGGTAACTTAAATGTCTTCCACTGGTGTCAGTTCTAACATGGTAATTTCCAGAATGCTCTTTAAAGGTTCATCTAAGTTTTGCAAGTCTAAGCTTAGGCTCCTGTGAAGTGTTTTATGGGCAGTGTCCACACAACTAATGTTTCCTTCAATTTTAGTGAAAAGAATTTTCAGAGAAATATCCCCCTGTATAAAATATCAAACGTGTCTGTTGTGCTGTGGAGATGGTAACTTCCTTCAACAGGAAATCAGTGTTGTCAATCATATATATATTCATAAAGCAAAATGTCTTCATTTGAAACATTTCTAAAAATCTTTTCTGGATTTAATATAGCTGACTTTAAAAATTGATGGATAAYTAGGACGAAGGTGCTGTATGGAATTAGTGTACTCCCAGTATAGTAAAAATTTGAATGGACCTTTTCAATTGCAGGTATTTCTCATCGTATTTTTTACTCTACATGGTGTACCAGACAGCTATAGTTTCTTTAATTTCCTTATTTTTTTTTTAGACTGTCACCAAAGGGGGGAATAAAAATAAAAAAGCAAAAAAGCAGAACTATAGCTATTTTAGAGATTAGTATAAAGCTGGAGAAACACTTGTAACTTTTCCAGTCCTTTTAGTTACTTCTTCTGGCTCTTCCATAGAAGGCTTAACAGTTGTAACTTAAATACGGAAACTACTATTTAATAGTAGTTTTCTTTGTTGCCTTTGAATTTTCTTGGAAGAATTCCAGTATGTCTGCTTATAATGTGCAGATAGGAGAATATAACAAAGCTTTAATGTAGATTGCTGTGAATTAGTTTAGTTTCTTGCAGCCAAAATTTTCTTAATAAAAGCATACAAGCACGTGTAAATGTGCCTCTACTAAATGGCATTCTTCCAAGGCATGTGGCACCCTTGCATTAAATGTTGTTCTAGGATTCCAACAATTGGAAATAATGTTACATGGTAGATTTAAAATTGCTTAATGCTGTAAATACTGAAGTTGTGTGTGGAGGAATAAGTGTATGTTACCATTTCTTACTTGTCTCAACAAATACATGAAGTACTGCATTTAGTGCTTTTGTTTTTAGACAATTCCAAGAATAYGATTATATGTTGATTGGGAAGTAAGTAGTAAACTATTTTGCTGTATAAATCCTCGTGTTTCAGACTGTAGGAGTTCTAATGTGTAATTCGCAGAAGTTTCATTAATTTTGGTTGCTGTTCTGGTGTGTATATAATAAGTATCCAGTAATTTTTACATTAGTTTAATGACTGTTAAGATGCATCTGAGTTTTATGAGGTTCTACAATTTTAAAATTAGTCCTTTGTGTGAAATACTACTTGGGACTCACAGTGCCATAACACACAGGTATTACTGGGTATGTGTTTCAGATTTTAAGTAAAATATTTTGAGGTCCTAGTTTAATTTATGTGCTTTATCTCTGTACATAAATAGACTTAAAGTTTGGGGAGTTCATCCATTTCCCCTTCATTCAACATCAGTGTCTGATTTTGGTTAACAAAGTATTTGTATGTAGGAGGAGGGAATGAGATGCCTTTTATATAAACAGTATATTCGCCTGCCGTGAGAAGACTTCCTTACTGTGACTTGATGCAATAAATCTAGCTATAGAGCTGCTAATGTCTGATAGAAAACACTCAAGCCACATGATGCAAACATGATCTGGTTTAAATTATTTCTTCTGGTTCTGGTTCCAGTTTATTCTCAAGTTATGAACTTCATAACTTTGCACTAGGAAAGTTTGCAGTAATTCAAGTCTTATCTGGCCCGTGTTGTCCTCGCTCTTTACTGCATCAAGTATAGTCTGCTTTTTTTGTTTGTTTTTCCCCAGCAACTTGCAAAGAAGTGGTATGAGATCTAACACACACACTGACTAATAAAAAATGCTAACAAAATATTCTGTGAAACAAAATAGAAGTGTGATCACATATATGTAATTGATCCAGGTCACATTTCATGCCAGTAGRTGATCTGCAGTGCATAGATCTGCTGTTAATTGTGGAATCTTTACTGTCCTGTGTTTTTCATACAAAGCTAATTCAGCTTGACGTGTCCTACGTGGGATCCTGCACACATGTAAGTCATTCCTGAGCTGATAGAGCTGGGTGAGCTGTGGATGTGGAATTAAGAATTTTGGAATTGCAGTCAGAATTACTTCCCCTCCTCCCCCCCGCCCCAAGTAAACTGAAATAACTTTGTGCACAAAGCAGGGAAGTTACCTGTACCATAGAAATAAACTGATTTAGCCTATATTCTTACTACATAAAGTAACCTTTTAATCTTGAGGAAAACTGCTAGCAGATTGTAGTCTGAATGTTCAATTGCATCATCTTGCTCTGGACTGCAAATAATYACAAGTTTAGTTATGAAGAGGTGTGATTGTTTAAGGAAAGTATAGGATAACACCTTATTAATACTGTTTTGAAGTCATCATATAAGTGTTTTTTAGTCCTTCAAGTGTAACTGTTTTTCCAGCAGACATTATAATAAATCATGAGCCATATGTTGATCGTGTCCAAGTTTTAAACACGATTGTTGCGATCCAATACCTTGCTTCTATTATGGGTAGAAATGGCTATGGGTAGAAGGGAAGGTGTTTAATTTCCGCGCGCGGCCTCCCCCCCCCATCTCTACATCATCCCTAAATACAGAGGAGAGATGCGTCTATTTTCTTACCTACTTTGCAAATTTGCCTGCAGATCTAATAGTAAATAGCTTCTTGATACAATTTTGCACCCTGAGAGTTATTTAAGATACATCTACACAAAGTATCAGAACATTCTTTTGCTAAGATTGGAGGCAATCTGCTCCTCCACTCTGAAGTTGCTGCATTGAAGAGGAGAAGAAAGTAGATCAGGACTAATGAAATTAAAAGGGGTTAGGAAGGAACCACTATCTGGTTCAGGTGCTCTCTGTAGCCTTCAGGATACAATGTCTGTTGTGGCTGATGCAAATAAGTGAAATGTGCTGTTTGGTTTGAAACAAAATTGAAACTTTTGTTTTTTATTTACCAAATTTTTATTTTTATGATAATGTGCTAAAGTCTTCTCTAATTTAGCATACAGAATTTGAGCATATGTTCTGTTTTCTTCTAAGAACAGACTTAAATAGGGATAGAAACATGGAGAATATGAAGAAGGGAAAAAGAAATAAGATCTTTTTCAGTTTAACTCCCCAGGGTTTTCTTTTGGTATGTTGACTTTCTTCAGGCTAATTGTGCCATATGCTAGATCTGARTAGGTTTATTGTGCAAGACTAATCTGACTGTTGCAGCCTGGATGTAGAAAGGCAGTATATTTGATAAAGGGAAATACAGTTGATAGATTTTATTTCTACTTTGTTCTCCAGAATTTGACAGTTAAGTCATTTTTAAATTCATAATTAATTCTTCAGAAAACATTTTTGAAAGTCATGGTTGACAGATCAGAATCTTGCAATTGTGCCCATGCCTTTACGTAGCATATCTTAAGAAGACTGCACTGTGTTTCAAGGTGAGTTTAAGACACTGAATTGAGCCATATAGGCTAGTGATAGCTGGATTACTCTCTAGATTAAGTCTCTTAATAATCTTAGGTCTTACTAGGATGCTTTGCTTTGGYTAAGAGGTTAACATTCCTTTTCCACATGTAAACAGCTCTTCTGCTCTTAGGAGCCCTGAGGGATGACTGTACTCCTGTGTGTACTTGCATGGGTACACCTTAAGTATTCTCTGCTATTTCTCGAACTTGTGTCAGGATAAGGTGTAGTCAGGTGCTGCTTGACAATTCTAACAAACCTGCTGAATTTGATAGTTAAATTTCAGCTGACAAGTTTAAAGTTAGTGTGAATGTGCCTCCAAAAGCTGTGCTCCACATTATGGATAGTAATGTRTGTATATGTATGTATATAGACAGACATATTTCATCTTCAGAAATTCCTGTATATAGGCTGTTTAGCAAAGCTTCTCTTGAAACTTGTGATTAGGGAAGGTGAGAGGCTTTTTAGTTGCAGTTTGTCTGTAAGTGTTGTCTCCTGCGCAAGTGGATTTAATAAATGATACTGCCTCTTTCAGGCTGGATGTTGGGATGTTGTGTGTTTTCTGAAATTAGAAATGATTAACATCTGAAGAGAGAAAACAGCCTTGAAAAGGCATCAACTAATCTTTTTAGATTCATGGTCTGGCTATATAATTATAGTTTTTGACTTAGGACACATGGAACAGATTTTTGAAAAATAATTAATTTATCTCCCTTAAAGTAAATACAACAGCTATATAGTGTAGTCAAAAATGTATTTAAATACTGAAATGTTCTTTGTATTGTGATGGTTCACAGTGCCTTTGTTAGGTGCTGTAAAAAAAACCCTTTTGATGTCTTGAATATACCAAAGGCACCTGCCCCTAAAARCTTATTTTCAAAAGGTTAAAGCAACCTCCTTAAGGAGTTAGAGGATTGATGTCTCTGGACGCTGAATGCATAAATACTAGTGAGAGAGGAGGGAGACCCTTAATTTGAAGAGAAGAGATCAAAAGTGAAGGTAGCAGTTAGCAGAGTGAAAAAATAGACAGTAAATAGAAGATGAGATGAAACACAAAAAGCAGGGACAAGATGCATAAGCAGAAAAATCAGTAGCTTTAGTTGCAATCCTTTAGCTTTCTCTTCCATTGTCTAGTGCTTCTAGATTAGGAATCCAGTCTGCTATTGTCCTGCCCAGAAATCCTCAGGTGTTTTTGTCCTGCACACTTGTCCTTTGTTTGTTTGTTTGTTTATTTTCTCTGTGGCATGTGGATGAGGTGGTGTAGGTTTCCTTGGTTTGTTTTTCTTTTCTACATGCAAATATTATGCTAATACACTGTAGCTCTTAGCTGAACCTTTGTTTTGAGGGAGGTGATATATTACTAGAGAAGATACAGGTCCTAGACTGTACCTTTGTGGCTGCAGAGTGCAAGCTGTGAAAAAGCTGTGGAAAATGGCACTGGGATTGATTCCTACATGTTTGACCTTTGGCAGTTTGCCTTAAATTGCATCAGGATGGAAAGAGCAGTGCTTTGGGGAGTTCTGGTCCCTGAGCTATGGAGTGAAGGGGCAAAATATATCTTGGAGATGAGGCTGGGTTTATTTTAAGAAAAAAGAATGTAAGAATTGCTATGTCTTAAGAAAAAAGTTGAAAATAGTCTGTCTTTGCATCTACGTATGCTCTTGTAACACCTGCAGTTAATAGAAATTGCTGTTTTAGACTTCAAARACTGTGTGTTTATTGGATGCTACACTGTTTTCACAACACAGTAATGACTTTAGCAGCTTCTGAGCAGTGTCAGGTCAATTTTCACACTTAAGGGCATGTCCTTAGAATTCTAATGATTTCTAAAGCAGTGTAGTTCTGCAGATAATGAAGTATGCTTAATGTAGTGGAGTTGTTTTTCATCCTAATTTCTGTGAGTTCAGTTTCATAGTTCTAATTTTGCAAAAAGAGAACAACTCCAAGTAACAGTAAGTCTGAGAACTTTCTCTTAAGATAACAACTCAAATAGCCTAAATGCAATATTTGGAAGTATTAATCTTATCCGAGCTTTCTATAGGAAGAATTTGGAGTTGATCTTGATGCCTTTTTTTTTTTTCTCCCCCCGTTCTTATTTGGTTCATTTCTTCATGTTCTGTCCCTGAAATGTGAATGCAGCCACCAATAAATAAAGAATKACTTCTATTTTACATTGTGAAATTGCTCACTAAGTGATTGAGAGATGCTATGAAACACTAATGTTATTTGTACTATGCAGAGCTTAATCATAGTGACAGCGCATCCRTCTCTGTCACCTGAAGGAAAGCTGCAGGAGAAAAGAAATGCAAGATGTGCMCCAGTTTCCAGTATGTCTGTGCAATGTTCAAGATGCATTTAGCTGTTGTTCTAGGTACATTTAAATTCAGTGTTAAGTGTGTAGCCTTAAAAATTACAGCGAAGGCAGAGAGTCTTCCTTCTGCAAGTCTTTTTTCTGTTATGCCAACCTGGCTGTGTATGTACTTTGTAATAGCTTTTGAATACAAGTTCTGTTAACAGCAGAGCTGTGGGGGTTTCACCCTTAAGCTTGTCTGCAGCAGCAATTTTAAACTTCCATCAGTACAGATTGACTCTTGTGTGGAAGGAATTTTGGCTCTTGCTCTTCTCAATAGAAGTATTGAAGGAAGATGACATGTTCTTCTCTTGAGGGAAACTCTTTAAATTTGATCTTTGTCTGTATTTTCAGGTGACTGAGCTGAATGAGCCTCTCTCAAATGAGGATAGAAATCTCCTGTCTGTAGCCTACAAGAATGTAGTCGGRGCTAGAAGATCATCTTGGCGTGTCATCAGCAGCATAGAGCAGAAGACTATGGCAGATGGGAACGAGAAGAAATTGGAAAAGGTCAAAGCCTATAGGGAGAAGATAGAGAAGGAGCTCGAGACAGTCTGCAATGATGTTTTGGCCCTCCTAGATAAGTATTTGATCAAGAACTGCAATGACTTCCAGTATGAGAGCAAGGTCTTCTATCTGAAAATGAAAGGAGATTACTACCGCTACTTGGCAGAAGTTGCTGCTGGAGAGAAGAAGAACAGTGTTGTGGAAGCCTCAGAAGCTGCCTACAAAGAGGCTTTTGAAATCAGCAAAGAGCACATGCAGCCCACTCACCCAATCCGGCTGGGGCTCGCCCTCAATTTCTCTGTGTTCTACTATGAAATCCAGAATGCTCCCGAGCAGGCCTGCCTTTTAGCCAAACAAGCCTTTGATGATGCCATAGCAGAGCTGGACACTCTAAATGAGGATTCCTACAAGGACTCCACTCTCATCATGCAGTTACTGCGAGATAACCTCACTCTGTGGACGAGTGATCAGCAAGATGAAGAAGCAGGAGAGGGCAATAATTAAAAAGCTTTCCTCTGATCCCTCTTTCATCCACTTCACCATCCCCATCATCACCAATATTTCCTTGCCACAGTCACACTAAATATCTAGTGCTAAGCATATCTGTATTGTACAGCTGTTCAGATCTGCTGTCCACTTTGTCAGGAAGCAGTTTCGGCTAAGTCTTCATGGGCATTGATGGATTGATTGGTTTATTTGCCCTATTTATCTTAGTTGCGCTTGAACAGTGCAGAAGGATGCGTACTAAATGAGGCATTTTTAGTTTGATGATTATAAAATAWGGAAGGAATAATGGATAGTGATTGAAGATAATTAGATTCCAGTTAAAAAAAAAAATCCATTTAAAATGAGCTGGCAGTTTCGTTAAGCAGTACATTCTGTGCATGCAAAGTAAATTAGCCACCCCAAAGTTCTTTTCGGTCAATGAAAGCWGTAAAGCTGATGTGAAGTGATGACCCTATTCATCAGTTTACAATAAACTGTTTGAAATGTGAGGTTTCAGTAGCAGTTTGATTTTTTTGCCTAACTTATGTGCACAGTTTTCTTTAATGCAGTGCATCTACCTGAGAGTTTTGATACTTGTAACCTTTTGCAGTTGTTTTGAAGAATCATGAATTTATTTTTTGTAAACTATTTGCTGTTTAGTTGTCTGTGTATTCTGACAACACTTATGTCAATGTTAGCCCATGATTGAGATGCCAGACTTCTAAATTAAATGTTTTGGAATTAAATCAATAAAATAAATGCTGCTTCAGGGATACTATCTCTACATAAGCTGTCCTGTCTTTTGTTAAGACCTTAGCACATTATTCATGCATTAAGACATATTTAATCCAAGACTTTGTGACATTTTGCATCATATACTTTTAAAAAAAAACGAAGCACAGCATTTGGAACTTACACTACTCATGTTGAAGTGACATTTCCAAAGATTTGATTGTTTTGTTTGCTTTTTTTATGCAGTTAGTATGTTTATTGATTCCATATGTGTTTCTGTAGAAGTTACAGAAGCTGTAAGTTAGCTCTTGTTGAGTTACGTGTGGCAGTATGCAGAACACATCTGACATCTGAGTTAGCCTAAAGGACACGTAAGTGCCTCATGTAAGTCTGTTTTTCTTTGACATTTACAATAAAAATAACTGGCTTAGATATCTACAACTTTTTACTCATACTTTATGACGAAGTGTATCAACTATTTTTAAGTGTCTAGAGGATTATAATTTTTAGAGTTAAAATTTTACAGTTTAATTTTTTTAGAATTTTGTATTTACAAATCCTTTTATCTTCCAGAAAATTCCAACATTACTTATTGTGGCAATTGGAAAGCTAGTGCAGCATCTGAGAAAAGATGTGAAAATCCTGAACCTTATTATTGTACTGCTGTCTAATTTTAAGACGCTTAACTTAGTTTAGGAAAATCCAATCTCTTAAAGCAGTTTGAGTTATGAACTTTAAACTTCAAACAAAGTATGTATAAGTTAGTGCTGTTTACCATTACTTACTCTGGAAGTCTCTTTTACTTGCTCCTGTTTCCTCAAACAGTATACAAGCCCCTGTATTTCAATTAAACTTTTTGCATGTAAATCATGCAGAAGATCTTCTTAGCTGCTAGTATCTRTTTGAGGTTTACTTTTCTGCTAGATAAAATGCTCCTGTGTCTTATTTCTCCTCCCTTTCTGATAGATAAGCTTATGTGCCCCTATGGAATTGAGATGAAACTTGGCAGTAAGATTGCTTTTTTACCTTTAACTACTCTGGCTAGTTAGTAATTCTTATTGCAAATACTTTTTTTTTCCTTTTTTCTTTTTTTCTTTTTTTCCTGTTTATGTAACTACCACTATCATATTACAGGAATGATGATTCATTAGAGGAGCAGAGTTTTGTGCAGTTGCTGTGTCAGCAAACCATCAGCTTTATGTAATCTGAACATGAGCTAGCATGTTTCTGACTTCACTGGTCAGACTATTGAAGATTAGATATGGACCTGGTGCATAATGTCTAACAGGAAGACCGAAGAATGTTCTATGGAATGGTGCAGCTTCTGGGTTCTTTAACAATTTCTTTCAAGAAAAGTGATAAATTTTACTGATCAGGTTTGTTGCCATTTAGGTAAAATGGATGTCACAGTGTAAAATTCCCTTTTGAAATAGGTTTCAAATAGGTTTGTCTCCCCTGCTTGAAGGGTGGATTCCATTCTCCCAAACAGTATAAATTTCAACAGATAAATCAATTATAGCTAATTATTAATAAATATTTCCATCCTAGGACTGCATAGGAGAGGCAGTTGCAGTTCCTTCATCATCTCATGATGAACCATAACAGTCTTTCATGTATTTTACAATTCATGAACGTAGAAGCTCTCAAAATGCTCCTGGAACTTATGGTAAAGGAGGAATGCTGAGTGCTACCTATTTCATACTGGATTTGGTATGCTTGCTCTCTAATATGTTTGATACTTGGGAGCCATCTAGACTGTTCCAGATACACGTCTCTGCGTGCCTGGAAAGTAGCAACTGCCTTCTAAGAATTTCTCACCTTGTGCCAGGAATCTTTAGAGCAACTAGCCAGAAGAATCCGGAATAGCAAAAGCTTCTTAATTGAATCTGTGGGGTAGGACTCGCCAAAAAGATTTGTTAGTGAAATGTCAAATGCAGGTAGCTTAATATAGTGTGTGCTCCTAGCAAAGTAGAATTCTGTGGATAGAAAAAGGATATAGAGTACCTCCCTCAAAATGATGAAAAGCCAACAACTTATGTTTTTCTGCAGGTGGTGGTATGTAAGTGGCTGCAGTGCATCTGGATTGGTGAGATTATTCACACTACAGCCATGCAGTAAATACATGAGAGAGGTTTAGGTGATAAGAAAGTTCTCTTGAGGCTGGTGAACTTCAAGGCAGGTGAGTGAAATTACTGTGTGTCCTCAACTAGCTCCAYGTATGCAGAAGCACAATCTCAGAAGTTCTGGCTTCATTAAAATAGTGGTAACACTGTTCTCAGATGTACCTTTTTGTGTGATCTGGCTATTGCCTTTGTAGTAGTGGATGCCTCCCTAAGGACAAAGTATTTTTTTAGCTAAATCTTTAGATATGCTGTAATCTCAGAAGAAAGTTTGTTAATATAAATGTCTTATACCGTTCCGGTTGCCCTGTGACATAGTGGATGATTCTGTCCTTATTAGGGGGATTCWTAGGACAAATTTTGGTGGCTAGCAGTAAAACAATCCTTCGTGGATATTTTAAACCAACCTGAAGGCTAACTAACAAATAATCAGACATTAACAGTATATTTTTCATAAGAATAAAGATGCTTTTAGTCCCTGTCATTTTCTGTTCAAATTTCTTCGGATTTTAAGAAATKATTATGTTTATTTCTTAGGGTCTCCCCTTTCCCAACTTTTTGAATGCCTTGCTAGAACAAGATGTACCAATGCTATTGGAAGCTGAGCTTCTCATGCTACACATAGTAATGACATAATTATATGTACAGATATTTCTGGAGAGGTTGGGTAATGTATCCTAACACTGATATGCGCACATGTAAACACGAATGCACACACAAATGCGCTTATTGCTTTGACAAAAGTGCTATTCTTGAACAATGCTTTTTGCAAATTGTTTCTCAGTGTCACAAGTCCTGATATAGTGCCTGGAAGCTCAAAGTTCTAGTGCCTGAAGGTAGTAGAGTATTATGTAGTGTTACTGTTAGTCTCTACATTTTGAGAATCTGACTCATACTTAACTATGCGTAGCAGGTTTGCTATGCACACCTGCATAGCCTGGTGTCTGTACTGTTTTATCTTGGAGTCTGAATCCTGGCTTTTGCTCTGTTGGGTGTTTATCTGCAAATCCCAGAAAACATTAAGACAAAGCACTGTAAAGGAATGCCCATGTTTCAGTAAAGCATATATATATTTATATCATGATAATTATAAAGAAATCATTTGTATATAGTTATATAGAGACCAAAACACTCCTTGTGACATGCAGAGGAATTGTGCTTGAGGTCCAGTTATTGTACATGAAATTTCCGGCATTTGGAGAATCTCATCCATAGTTTCAACAGATAAGGAATTACTTTATTTAGATTTTTTTTTTTTTCAATCAGAGGATACTGTAAGAGGAGGAATTGCAGGAAAGCATTGATTCCTTTCTCCCGCACATAGCACAAACATCGGAAGGAAGTAGGAGCCGTAGGAGATTGGCAAGAATAAAATTGTTACCAACAGGCTTTCTGGCTCTTACTACATTCTCAGGATCAAAAAAGAGCGTCTTACCSTCGCTGAGGGCAAAGACTTCTAGACGTTTGTAAAAACAATAGCTGAGTAACTCTTCAGTTAGATCCAGAGGAGATGGATTTGCCGTGCAGGTCGTGCAGGGCTGTGTGCCCCGTTGAGGACCATCTGCAGCAGCTTCCTGCTCCCATGGTAACGGGAGCAGCACCAAACTCAGCGGTAACTGAATCCCGTGGTGCAGCAGGAGGCCCAAACCTTCTGTTGGCAGGAAAAGGCCCTGCTCTCTCCAAATGTTTGTTGGCAGCCACCATGCTGGATCAGCGCATGTTGAAATTCCAGCATGTCCTCAAAGGGCAGGGACATCTCAGGTTGTTCAGTTATGTCACCTTGAGCTTTTAGGAATTGCTGTTTGCCTCTTCTGAAAGGCTTATTAGGCCAGAAGCCCTATTAAGCCTTCTGGGCTGTAAAATGCCAGAGAAGGACTGGGGAGTTGTTTGCTGTCATCAGTAACATCAGTCTCTGTCCTGTGAGCTTCTACTGTGCTGGGTTTTCTTCATAAAGAATGTAGGAATTTGAGAATTTTCAATAAATTATTTCCTCCCTGTAGTCTTACTGGGGATGAAAAATCCAACAGTTGAGGCACTGGAAACGATATTAGTGCCGTGAAATATCACTTCGGACCAGTCTGAGAATGGGTGGAATTAGATGTTATTTTTAGTCTACTTTAGTATCCCAGTAATAGTTGTGTGTAAAACATTTACTTTTTTTTTTCTCTTTTATATTTTAATTAAATACATTATATGTGTAGGGAAGTAAGTTGTTAATTCTTCCCTAACACTTACGCTATCTCCTGAAGCTAGGAGCTGATTAAGAACTGCTAATGGGCCAGATGTGTGGATAAGGCATTATYAATTATTTGTCCTGTTGTCCCAGTGCAATCACAGTGTCTTGGTGCTTATTAGCAGGTGGTTGGGGTGATGCAAAGTCACGAATACCAAAAAGATATTTCATTTGTCAATTATATTAATTTTTTCAGGTAAATATGGATATGTTTTTCTGCTGTCATTTATTCCTTATTTGATAGGAGTAGATCTTACTGGGGACCCTTTCCTTTGAGCGTTRTTATACTGGCATTAATGGGAGCAGAACTTGGCTCCCACCTCCCCCCAACCCCCCACCCCATGTCGTGCTAAGCCTGCCAAGGTTTCCTTCCTATCCCATTCTTTCAGCAGAAATGCACTTTTATGCCTAGATGAAGATGTACCTGATGGGAAAGCATCTCTGGATTATTTGTGCCCAGCTCAGGCATGTTTGCGGKAGATGTCCACAGCTTGCTATTTGAATATTTTTTCTTAAGCTAGGGAGGAGAGGGCTGAAGAATAAATACTGAATTGATGTTGGTCTCACTGCCTTTTCTCTCCCCCCTTGGTGTTTGTATTTCTGTTCACCAACAGCGTGAGATCTTTATTTCTCCCTTCCTCTCCTCCTTCCCTTTTCCTGTTTCTCTCCCTCAGCCACCACATCCTTCCTCRTGCTGCTTATCGCTGAGATTTCTCTCTCTCTGTGTTCTCACTGCTGCCTGTGATTAAGCACCTGGACCTTTTCCAGCCCGCTAACTGCAGTTTTGCAATGAAGCTCCTGTGAGAGGAGACTGCCTATTGAAGTGCACTAGTCTGGAGGAGGCCGACTTCGTGTGCTCCACTGCCTGCCTTTGGACAGCTTTCCAAGTGCTTGGCATATTAATTGCTGCTATTTGAATAATGGCAACAATCTGTGTAAGTTTTCATAGTAGAAAAAAAATTGTTACAAAATATCCAAAATCCGTAGTCTAGAAAACTAACTTACTCTCTCATCAAATACACGCACAGCTGAACCAACTGACATTTTGTTACTCTGAGACTCTGTTTTTTGTTTTGGGGTTAATCCAAAACAAAAGCTATATCTGAGGCTATGCACAAATGAGGCAGGTTTCTGTTCAGGATGCAAACTTCAATATTATTTGAAATTAGCATCTGAATTCTTTTGCCAACATTTGTCTTCTTTTAAACTGCAAAGAAATATTTTGCTTTTAGTGGGAGATATCACAGCTATAATATTGTATTACTTCATTGCTGCTGTTGGTTCTCTGATTCTGTTTTACTTGTAGAACAGCTTCTAGTTGTAGTACAGCTCCCTCAGAACTGAATAGTGGAGGGCAGTTATTTATGCAACTTAAAATAAAGATTTATTTTAAAATACGTGAAGATGCTTTGCTAGATAGAAAAATGCTCTTGCAGCTTCCTCCAAAACATTGTCCTAAGCCTGCAAGCAGAGCTGAAAAGTATCTGCTTTTGTTACTTTATCTTTGGCACAAGGCTGTGTATGTTGATACGACGTTATATTGATAATGACAGAGTTCCATTGCCGAGAGGCTTTTTCCCAGGAGGTTTTTAACCATTTAAAATAAAGCCACTGGTAGCATTGCCCACCAGCTGAGGCTATTTAGAATTAAAAGAACTGAATGCAGAAAGGATGTTTATCTTTGATACTTTCAAACATGCGAAAGTATAATACAATTAGAAGAAGATCTAGAGAAAGGTGGAAGAGACTCTTTATTTCTGTCTTAGTGTAGATCTAAAGGAGCTGTAGAAAAAATGTTTTCCAGAGAAAACACCTTTTCATTTGCTGATCAGCTGTTCTTTTTTTAATYTTAGGTGCAAGTACAAAGAGCAGGCAGAGATCAAAGGGATCAATGCTAGATCAGTTTCCATTGCTCCAAATTTTGTTTACCTYCTTTCTACTTTCCACAGCTTCCTGTCTGTCTGCAGAGTCATTCCCTATGTTTCATTCCCTCTCCTTTATCTTTCTCCCAAGGCTCTTATTTTTATTTTTGTTGTGTCTCTCTTATCCTGCTCTTCTCCAAGTCCTCTTTCCTCCTCCCTGACCTATCTTCTTACTTAAAATACTTTCTTCCTGGCCTCATGGAGCATCTCCATGGTGACTACATGATGTCATTGGACTGGGAACTGTTGCCCAGGAAACTATATGATGTCATTGCACAGGAGACAGTTGCCATGGTTACTGAATGGGCTGAGGTAACCGGGGAAAAAAGGGATTGTCATCTGACCAGTGCCAGGAAATAGTCCCATTAATAGGAATAAAGAACAGACCTTTATTTATATATTTACGTCCTGAGGAAGGCTCTCTGACTCAAAGATTCCTGTTCTTTTGCTGATGCCACGTGCTCAGATTGGGCCCMTTCCAGCTGCTCCCTGCAATCTTGCTCACCTATTGGTATTGATGGCTGTTATTATAAATAATTTCAGGTCTCAATAAATCTGGAAAAAGGAACRTTTTCCTGTGCATGATGGTTTCCTACCTTTTCTTGCTCTATTTGCTCTCCCTATTTGGTTCCTTTTGTTTCCCTGTTGTTATCCCAGYAACTGTCAATGAAGCACACAGGGAAGGTAGGATGCTGGAGCTTCATCTGCCCCAGGCTCTGTATCTCCATAATGCAAACTATAATTCACACTGCTGCCTTTCCTTACCTCCATGTCATTCCTGTTGAAATGGACCTGCCTTGTTTGAGTAATTCCAGGTGTTGCAAGAAAATGTCAAATGTGAAGGGTTAAGCAGAGGTTAAATGGAAAGTAGGGGCCACTGTTGAAGACCAAGAAAGGAATGCAAAAGCAAATAACCGTCACTGAATGAGAGCAAAGTATAAGCATGTACACGTGAATAAATCATGTTTCCTGCAAACGTATGGGAATATGAGTTGTGGCTRGAATTGTGTCTGATAAGTCTGGTTATCGGACAAGCAGATCAGTAGCTCTGGCATAGTGTTCTGTGTATGTATAAATGTGTATTTGTTTTAAAATGTCCATAGATGAATAAGCTTTCATGAAAGTGCCTCCTCAAGAGTTTCTGTCATTTTAGGGGATTAGATGTAWAAGACATATTGCACAAATATGCATGTGTAAGAGTGACTGTCCCCACCTAGCAGCTGTCAGGATACCTAGATGCTCTAGGGCWTGCTGGAATCTCTAGCTGCAAACCTCTGCATTTARGTTAAATGACAAGTCTATTCTTACCCTCCTGTGTGTTGTGATCCTTAAGATAGATTCTAGTTTTCAATTCAAAAAGGTTGTTGTCACTGTGGTGCTGAGGACAGGAGTTCTGTCACAGAATATATGGAGCATGCTGGTGGCACATCAGCTGGCTGAGCGTGGGGAGGTTTGAGAGTCCCTGAAATTTTGGTTGAAGTCCAGATTCCTGGTCTRCTGTCGGGAGATGATTTGCAGAGTGGGGCAGCACCCAGTTTTTGGCAGAACTGGATGAAGAGGTGGGAGAAGGTAACTTCACTGAGAGTGGAGCAGAATTTCCTACTTCAACTGGGAGGGAGTATTTTTTCTTTTTTAATTTTTGTGGAAAATTGAAATCCTTTTTTGATTCCCTTCCTCACCCTTTGGATGTTCTATTCATCTAGCTGCTTACTTGTTTGGTGTACTGCACAAACTTTTACAAGGCTATATAGGCCTCTGTGCAAAGTAGCTGTAGAAGAGAAGTGTATTTCACATCTGCAGCTAGGTAAGGCTGCAGGAAATAGCAATTATAGGAGATCAGATAGCCTGGAGACAAAATAGCTAATGGAGATGGAAAGCAGGAGCCATTCACTGTGAAGGGGTTCTTTGTAGGCAGGTGAGGGATGTGCAGAGTCACTGACCTGTATCTGAGTTCTTGCATCCTAATTTGAGAATGGGATTCAGATAAGCAACATACATGGGGKAGTGGGCTGTTTTGGGGATGGCAGTGGGTTGAATTCGCAATTGAATTGTGAACCCTAATGGCCTTGGACAATCTTGCAGTTTCTGTATTTCTCAATATCAGATTCTGCTAACGCTGCTGCTGGAGGGCTATATGATTCCTACCGTTAATGACAGCTTGTGTTACTTTTCCCATTAACAGCTTCAGACTTGAACCCAGGACTTGAGACTGYATGAAATTCAGCACTGTGCCAGGCAGCCTGTATTTATATTTAAAAGTTACACTTGTATCGCATTTATGGGTGAAATCTGAGAGAGAAAACAGAAAGCTGGAGCAACTATCAAGGTGGGCTGGGAAAAGCTTGTCTGAGCTCATCTTTCCAAATACATTTAGCCARGAATCTAGTCACATTTATGTTCACTTTTGAGCTGCTTGCTTCTGGCTTTAACCAACTTGAAGTTTTTGCAAATACTTAAAGATGAACTATAGCATGAGATATACCTAAAATAGATGTAAATAATTATGGATTTGTTTTCTAGCATGTCTAGGCCTCCAGGGTGTCTGTGGTGTAGGAGAGAAGCGGTACACGGCGTTGAGGATGAGCAAGGTAATCTCTGTTTTTGCTGACCGACACTTCCATCTGCTGGAGAACTGTGTCCTCACACTACTCAGCCGGTGTTGCCCTGCGAGATGAGGTCCAAAGTCTTGCTAATTATCAAAAGAAAAGCTTTATTAATTGTTATTTATTATAATGATAAAAATAGTTCTGCKGTGATACCAAGTGACTGACATAAAAGGCTTTTACATGTTGCTCTAGCTTTAGATTTGAAACCTAATTGTCTGCCTGCCTTGCCTCCATATTTTGTGTTTTATTCTGAACCATAGCATTTAGGATAGTGGTAGCGTACATTGTAAACCAGAATTTACAGACCCCTGCTTTCTTGTGAGTGACACAGTGGCTTATGAGATAGAAGTATTTTTGTCAAGAGACTCCAGAGCTGCAGGACAGCCCCTTCACAAAAAAATATGAGAGGGACCGATGCCTTTTGAGACCAACTGCCTCACAGCACCAGGGCTGTAAAAGTCCTCCCTGCCGACACCGGAGAAGAGGAGGTGCAAAGAGTGTCTCCTCTCTCCGTTGTGAGCGTTGCCCTGATTCTTTGAGCTACGTGGCTTGTCGGATTAGAAAATGTTTGGATAAACTTAGCTCTGGAGAAATGTAACTGTAGCCTCGCTAATTAGTGTTTCCTTTTGCTTTTCACTGAGTGATTTCTGCTCACTGTGTCCTGAAAAGCCACTGCTGTGTTGAAAGGCCAGCACAGGATGACTGCTCTATCCTTTTCTTCCTTAGTCTTGCTTTGTATTGTTTTGCCTTTAGTTTGTTCTTTAGTTATTTATTTATAAGGAAAAGTATGCAAAGGCAACCATTCTTCAAAATGCAGAAAGAATAAGTAGATTTTGTTCTCTTGCAGTTATTTATGACCATGTTGGAAATATTAACATCAAATCATCTCTGGGTTTGATACAATGCATTTCAAAATAAATATAGAAACRTTGATACATAAATTATTTGATAGACACTTACAGGTAGGACTAAATGGACTAGCTAAAGGAATCATTTTCTAACAATTTATGTTGACTATATAAAGGTGAATATACATCATAATCACATAAAAAGATAACATACGTACGCATGGTACTTAGCACGATGCTTTTATAAAATGAACTTACTCTCACCTTGGCCTAACTACACTTAATCCAGGCAATTCTGTGCCCTTTGGGATCGTTATTGCGCTGAGATAAGTATCTTCAGTTTTTCACGTGAAAGCCTGACATGCTCCTCATGTTGGCCTTTAATAATTAACTCTGTAGAATGCATCAGCTTTTGAATTTAATGTTACTGTTAAGCTTCTTGAAATACCTGTGCTTGATAAGGTGATATGTTTTATAGGTGTTTAATTTAATTATACAGTGCTCTTTGGTTTAAGGCAGTGGAGGGAAAGATGTTCAAAAGTCAAACTACAGGAATGTATTTTAGGGGTTTAATTTTTTTAAATTCCTGCAGATTGAAATTGTAGACTTTCAAGTTATGCTGATTGTTCTTCCTTCTTTTCTTAAGAGAAAAAAAAATGTCTCAAAGTATCTTCTGTTCATGACACTACATGTTTTATAAGGGAATTGATCCTGTGTCTGGGTGTTTCTCAACAGGGCAATGCAGCTTGATTACATTTATGAAGGTCACCAGCTTGACCCTGCAAGATGGGGAATATTCTGCCCCAAGGGTTCCAAGTGTGGGGAAATGAACCTGTGAATGGTAGGGGAACATTTCAGCCTGTGCCATTTCATCCTAGCGCAGCTTAGCAGCCAACAGGAGCCGCCTTTGAGTAGAACCAAGCTGAATTAGGGAAAGTTAAGGAACTTACAAGCCAGTCACAAAAATGTAGTMATTTGTAGTATTCCCTGTGTTGTAAGCTTCCTGTGTGCAAGCATCGGTATCCAAATTTGCCATTAAAAAAGAACAGTTTTCTTGGGGTTAAGAAAAGGCTGCTTTCATCCTAGGAGGGCTTAGCAGTCTGTACCTCTATGGCTTACCTGCCCTCTAATGCTTGAGCAGTCTGCAGCTCTACACACTTTAGTTACTTGTTACCTTTGAACTGAGCTACTAACTGTTAATGGAGGCATTTGCTCTTGCTCCTTCAACTACTTTTTTATTTAATTTTGTCCTGTTTTCCAGAAAGTTATTAAAAATTCAATATTTAGTCAATTGACAACTTTGAATTTTCGTTAGGAACCTACTCAGAGTGGCGCTACCTGTGGACAATGCCATGTTCCAGAGAAATGATATTTTGTATGTCCTTTACTTCCCAGGATGGCAAACAGAGGAAGGCTGTGATGTTGTGTTAATAGCTGTGRTGAAATTGTAAATCTGCATCTAAGTTTAGGACCGGCTTCTGAGTAGATGAAGAGCATAAATACAGACTTTCTGCAGATCAGTTTTTTCTGTCCAAAATCGCAAAAACTGACCAGAAATTTTTCAACAAACTAAGTAAGAGGCAGAAAATATTTCAAGGTAATTCTCTGTTGAAAAGAATGTTAAGGTTGAAGCGCATTATGATGTTCCTTAAATCTGGAGAGTGTTGGTTGTTTAAAGGAGGAAAAAATGTCTATGTGCAAGGGAGAGAGGGAGGTTAGTACTGATTGAAGTAGCTGTGTCATTACTCTTCACCTTGCAGATTCTGAATATTGTAGCTGGTTATTTGTGCCCTCCCTGCAGAGTCTCTCCCCATATCTGTGTGGGCACAGCACGTTGCTGCTCGGAAGCAGAAAGTTACTGTGGATTGTTTGCTCCCTTGAACTGGCAACACTGACTTTGTAAATTGGATGGTGCATTTTCACTAGTGAAAACTGTGACTGGTAAACCAGTTAGCAARCTTCTTTGAAGTTGGCTGCTCTATGCTTTTGTGCTGCTCTGTGGTACAGTGTCAATATTAATTCTAAATATTATTCATTTGTGTCTTGTGAAGTAGCAAGCAGAGATAAGTTCAGTTTAACCTTCCTGGTGTTCGACTGTGCTCAGCTCAGCACCAGAGCAGTGAAGGAGCCTGGGTGGAGGCTGATGTGACATGACAGGCGGTGATAGCAGCTCAGCAGGATTCTCTCTTTATGCAAGCCTCATGTTGTAACGCTTGGGCTCTTTTCTTTTCCCCCTCTTCTACCTTTTTGACGCCACTTGTAGTGGCTTGGTACACATTTAATTTACTCTTTTTTATCCAAAAAGATTCGGAGAGGAGATGTCTCCCACACTAATTGTTCCATTGTATATTGTGGTGCCACTTCCTGCTGTCTTTTCTTCCTGCCTATTTATTCAGACTTGTTTCTCTGCAATTCTTAATCCTTTCACTGYGTTTCTCAAGTTCAAAAGGAGCAGCGGAGCACTCGAGCACTCATTTTCTATGTTTGCAATTGTTTCTTTCTAGAGCTTCCAATCACTTTAGATAAATAACCCAAGCAGTCAAACACAAGCTATCACAGGGGGAGAGGAGCTGCTCTTTCTGGAATGTAAATCAAAAAAAGGGAGTGAAGATGTGGAAGGAAAGGAAGAATCTGTGTTATCCTACCGCGGAACTGAGATTGTCAGATGTGYTCAGCATCATCCAGAGGAACTCTGTTCCTCTTCATAGTTGCATAGTACCAGAATTAACTCCCGGCCCAGGAAAAGGATTTCCTTTCTTTTTATCTTTCTGACTCTGTCCAGATTTGGTCAGTGRATGTCTCTAGAACTGATGTCAATGTTTCCCTCGTTGTATGGTAGGTTTTGGAGCGCCTTTAAACACTGGAAACTTCAGCTGCAGAAGCTCTAGAGCTAATGCTTTTGGACAAATCTACMTCTCCTGTCACCATGCGGTGTATCGAGTGGGCCGCCAGTTCTGTGCCCTGCTCTTTGAGTGGTGGCAGTGAGCACAGGAGTTTAAGCTGACTGTTAAATCACTTTTAACTTTGGCCTGGTTAATGAGCTCCTGTTACTGTGTGACTGAAGCTAGTAGTGAAGATGCAGAGTGTAGGAGCTAGCTCTAATTCTACAGAGCTCTCATTTTTGCAACTACTGCCAGTGAAGGTCAAAATAGAATATGGGTCTCAGTAGCCTCCCTTAACTATGCACATTTTATAGATTACTTGTCTATAAATGTTCATCAGGTGCTTATGGATCATGTGCTTGTACTTTTTGTTCATTATATCAGATACTATGTGAATGATAATCTGAGAAAGTAAACAAGTTAATTATCTGTGTTGGAGGTTCAGTATTTCTGCACCTTTTGTCTTTGCTGTTTTTACTGTGTTATGAAGMCTGGAGTCAGCCAAGGGTTATACAGTGTTAAATAGATTACTTATTACCAGGGATGTGACAAAAAAACTATGTGATACTTTCAACATCATCTGCTGATCTCCAGTCCCCACTTGAGATTTGTACTGGCACGAGATTTGTTCACTRTTTTATCCACTTTCATATCCAAGTTTGTCTGGGGAGAAGAAAGGCTTGTTTCATGCTTCCATGCTCTTTTCCTTGCAAATGTGTACCGAGCTCCAAATAGCTGCTAGATTGTCATATATTCTTCTGATTTTTATTTATTTATAGTTTTTGTGATGGACAAACAATGATTATGTCAGAGATACACATTGCAAACATCTGTAAGTAAGAAGAGCTATTTATACAAAAAGGATTTTTTGGAATGCGTGGCAAAAGCGGAAGGCACTGGATGGTACATGGCAATGAAGGACTGTCTGCCATTCATCAGAAAGACAGARAGACAGAAAGTCATTGCCCGATCAATTAAGTAGTTCATTTATCAGAACTTTGTAAACAATATGTGCAAAAAGGAAGTGATTTCTCTTTGGTYTCTGATAAAGAAGTAATCATAGTATCTCTTCATGACCAATGACCTTCATCTATGATTGCTAAAACTCTCCTAGTTACAGTCTCACTGACGTAGTAGGGTGCTGCAACCTGCGTTTTTTCTTCTCTCTGCYAGGATTAGCACCCTTCAGAGCAGGTTTGAAGACAGTGCGCAGAATAGAGGAGGTTAGTAGTTGTCTATATATATAGTAGAACGCTGCAGAGAAAAGAGGTGATCAACTTTCCTAAATATAGTGCACAAGAAGGATATGGAAAATTTCAATAAGAGACACACAATGTATGATGTCTGTCAGAGGAAAGCTGAAAATATTTAGAAATGCAACCACAAAATGACATTATGGGATAACATTAACAGGATTTTTTCTGGCTCTATAGACTCCCAATCCCACATTTCTTCTCAAATCTGTGTTTTGAGCTTTTTAAGTTGTTGAGGAACCTAATGGTATTTTAATGGTCTCTTGGGCTTCAGAAATTAGTTAGTTGTGGCTGTGCATATTCATTGGAAGTCTGACTTTTTCATCATAATCTTTATGGAATTTTAAATTTCTTTTCAGTGGACTTGTGATAACATCTTGAGATCTTATTTTGATTTTACAACAACTTGACTAAAGTTTTTATAGTTTAGAAAAAGATTGCTCTATGGAAAAATGTGAAACAGAATAAGCAGGTTGTTTTTTCACCAAGGTTTCTCGACACGAATTGCTAAATTGCAGCCTTATCAAGTGAATATCTGGAATATTGTCCTACTTTTTTTTTYCCTGCTATTGGATGAAGTGGATAACCAGGAATTTAATAGAATTACATTGATGTAAAATAAATATTTTATTTTTATATTTATATTAAAAATTTCTGTAATCTTTATTAGGTCAATTCTATAATATTGTCTTTTGCTTTGATGAGGACTGGTCCCTGGCTCCTACGCTGTTTGAATGCTATAGATACTAAAGGCAAGAGACTACAACTCGAACAACTTTATAAAGTCTAGGGAATAGTCTCAATCTTGTCCCAAATTAACAATGTGGTCTTCACTCTGTCAAAGGGCAGAACCACGTTTCTGGATTTACTATGCTTTAGAAACTGCATCAGCTGGGATCTCTGGGAGGGCTCCTTTACACAACACATATGCAAACCTTATTAAAAAGCACACGATGTGTTTGTTGCCAAGGAAACACAAGCCATTAAGCCCTAGAAGCGTAATTAATAAGAAACAAATTCTGGCTATTAGCATCTACTTTCTCCATTAGTGCTGTGAAACCTATGTGAAATAGCCTTGCAGTCTCCTAGCTAATGGAAATGACATAACTAGAGAATTAAAGGGTGAAATGAGAAATTATGACTCATTGAACTCTTAGTATGCGTGGAGTAATGAGAATACAGGACTGGGTGTGTTTTCTTCTCATATAGGTAATTTTTTGTACACCTGGTTTTCCTACCCGTATTACTGTACGGCATGAATCGCACTCAAGGTAAGTCTTTGCCAGGCAAAGCCAGACCAGACYTCCATTTTCCAAGAGGCCCTCTGGAGTATGGAAATAAAAATTGTGAGCAGAAATAAAAGACTAGAGACTTATTTTCTGCTCATTTATTTTTTAAAACTTTAGTAATTTTGAATTTGGCTTTTCTGATCAAATTCAATGCTATTCCACTAGCTGTGAGTCAAACCATCATGAATTGTGTTTATAGACAGCTTTTGATTATATTTTTTTAAATTTTGTCTACCTCAAGCTGATCTGAAAATCTAGAATCTGTTTTCTTCGTCTTTCATTGTCCTTTTGTATTAGTTTTGCAAAACGTTTGGAAGCTCCATGGAGGAATCCCTTGTAGCTGCATAGGAACACCATGCCAAACTGCCACTCTGCTTTTATTGTAGGAAGTTTTTATTGGCAAAGGACATCGAGAGGAGTGAATCTGGTTCAATTTTTGACTCATCCATTTCCACTCCAGAAGTGCCATCGAGAACCATGACCAGTCAGGACCCCAAGGCACATTCATGTTCTTGCAGGCATGTTATGGTCACCCGTGTTCAGCTTTGAAGCCAAGAAGTCAAAGAGAAGTCTGTCATGATTGTCCTGTACTCTCTGATGTTTCACTGCTTTTGAGCTATTTGTTTTTGAGAGGAGAATTAGCATTACTGCCTGTTAAATCAGTCCTGGTTTTACACTGGTGGAGGAAGGCTAAGGAAGAACCAGAGTATATAACCTCAGGCCCCAAGTCATGCTTAAGCACTTTAGTGCAATAAATCAGTTGTCGTCAATTAGTTAAGTCCTTTGTCAGCTTTGCTTTCTTGAGGCAATCTGCTTGCAGCTTCCAGGGATGGGCTAGGTAAGAGCTGAACAAATAACGATTAGGAGCCTCCAAACTTTGCCCCTAGAGCTCTAGTAGAGTTTCATTCACATGTGGTTTCTGTTCAGATAAAAGTCACAGTGAAATATTTGTGGTAAAGCATATGCTGCTTTCTCCAGAGTTTTATGGGACTTTACTTGATAGTGATCTGAAGGATTTGGAAGTGAGTATTAGGAAACGAGTATATGATGCATTGACTTGTTAGTGACTGCTAGTACAATGGGAGAATGTGCATCAAAAATCTCTTTTTGAACCTGAGACTATATACATATGTGTGTGTATACACACACACACACACACACACAGACACACACAGAGATATATGTAAATACAGGGGAAACATTTTATCATAAATCTCTAAGTAAAATAATATTTATTATAAAAGATTTAAAGGAGGTTATGAAGGATAAGGCTCAGGGTCTTGTCCAATCAGTTTTTGAAGATTTCCCAGGCTAGAGATTCTTCAGCCTTTCTGAGCAACCTGTTTCAGGGTTTTAATGGCTCTTATTGTGCCTTTTTCTTTCTTTTACTTTTTTCACCTTCTCTCTTTCTTGCTATATCTGGTCATAATTTCTTTTGCTGCAACTTGCAGCCTTTATCTCTTGTGTTTTCACTGTGTGCTGCTGTGAAGTCTCCCCTTTAACTCCCTTTTAGAAAGCTGAAGAAAACAATCGGATCCTCCATCTGAACTTCTTCTGGAGCCTAAACAAACCCAAGTCCCTCAGACCCTCCTTATGTGTGACGTGCACAGGCACTTATTTATCTTGACGACCCTTTACTCTCTCGATGTCTCTTTTGTACTGAGAGGTCCAAAACTGTATGCAGAGYTCCAGGTGTCCAAAGTTTGCCTTTCTCTTCAACCTGTTCAGGTTTCTCTGAATGGCAGCCCTGCCTTTTGTTGTATCAAGTGGTCTCTTCATTTTGATAACATCTGTGAACTTGATAAAGGTCCTTTTGTCACTTTGTGAAGTTCCAGGTCATTGATGAAAATCTTCATTAGTAGCCAAACATTTTGGCTACTAATGAACACAATTTGTAACCAGCTCCTAGTTAGACTTTAAACCTATTGACTTTTTAGTCTGATGATACAGCCAGTTTTCACCCACTTTTTAGCTCACTCAACTGATCCATATCTCCCCTGTTTGGCTAAATTGTTGCTGTGAGTGTCCACGTCAAAAGGCTCGCTAAAGTCAAGATAAACAACATTCGCTGCTACCCATTGCCACAGAGTTGTGCCATCWTAGGTATGGTCAGGTTGGTCAGGCACAATTCGGTTAGATCTGTTAGGGTTCTTCCCAATTGCCTTTTTGATCCTTGTCTGCCTGGAAATGTCTTTCAAAAAAGAAATTACTTATTTGTCTCCTAAGAAGAGTTCCTCTGCTTTACAGTGTCCTCCTAGCCACTTCTGGTAGCTATATATAGTTATAACTATAACAGCAAGTTGGCCAAAGAGTTTAGGGAATTCTCCCTTTTCTTCTAAGGTCTGTGACAGGCTATAAGTTAGATCTGTGGTAAGACTGGATCACCAGGATGACAAATCTAATGTGAATCAGGCACGTGAATGTGATGTCACAGCTGTACCTGTCTGATGGAGCAATATTTATGCTAGCTGGTAGGATGGTGTACTAAATGACACCCCTGGATGTGCTTTGTCTTGCTGTCCCTGTGTTTACTCTATGAAGCAAAAAAAAAAAAACAAAAGAGGATCCAGTTCATCATGAGTATTATGGTATCTATGGGATAAAATTTTTCTTCATGTTGAACCTCCTCCGGGATCATGCTCCCCTRGATGCTGTGTTGGTTCTGATTGGCCATTCCCAAACACCGCTTGCTAGGATGTGGCAAAGAGCAGGAATAAAACTGCCTGGCCGCTGTCCTGCAAAGTGCTYGCTTTTTGGAAGCTCGTAGCATCACCTTGCTGAGAACATGATTTCCTGCTCACCACAGAATACATCTGCAGGGGAAAAAAGGCAGAAGGGGAYATGCAACAGATGAAAAGGACTGCTTCTCTAGACCTTTTTTTTCAGAGGGCAGCAAGACATGCAAGTCAAGCCTGAAGACTTCAATTTGGCAGTGTCTTGATATGACAAATATTCATCTTCTATAGTAGGGCTGTTCTGCCAGTCTCTGGGAATGACCTTTGAAGTGGGACTTTGCAATGGGAGAGCCATTTATATTATCAGGTGGGGAGCCCAGTGCTTATCTGGCAAACCAGCAACCTGCACTGAGGAGCCTCTGGCTGTGGAGAACGGAAGCCTTGGACCTGTGACTCCCATAACTTGATTTTTTTCAGACAGTTCAGGAGTTCATTTGGGAGATGATAGCAGTGATTTGGATGTTTCTCGGCTATTAGTAGCAGGTTTTCGTCGCTTGACTATCCCCGCTTTTTGGAGTGACAGGAGGTGATGCTTTGCTGTCAGACTGCATGTTATGGAATATTACTTTAATCTTGTTAGCCCTGATGGTGAAAGCTCTCTCCTTCTGCACCCAAAATACTGAACAAGTGTGTCCTGATGTATTTTATTTAACAGTCTTTTTGCTCATATAACCACCTCAGTCTTTACATGGTCTGCATAATCTCTTCTCAGAATCACTGAAATGTCTGATCATGATAAAAATGAGTCTTTCTAATGTTCCTTACCTGTTATGATCTCCGAACAGTACAAAAAGGAAAAGTTTCGGTCAATCAGGGTCATGTCTAATGAATGAGCTTGTAAAAACTGTTGTTTATATATTTCTTCATTTAGATATATGAAGAGAAACTCCTGAAGATTGACAAGCAACAAAAGTTACAGATCTGTGGCTTTCCAGCATATATACATGTATTTTCACACATGTTGCTTTTCCTGACAGCCAAAGGACCTGATTTGCATAGACTTCAAATTCAGTATAAGTGTTGCGGTTTGCTTATCCTCTAAAATCTTCAAATCAAATTTCATGTGTGAGCACAAAAGGAAATTGAAACTCTCTTTGTCCCTCAGGACTTCACTCAGAGTGTCCTGAAATATGGGTCTCATTCTGCCAGTGATCCTTGCATGATGTTGCTGAAACATTTAAGKTTTTTTGCATGAACTTATAGGAGAACCACCACCATTTGAGAAGTTAGAAGAGATGTTTGCTCTTTTGGAATAAGACTTTGCAGTGAGTTTGTCAGCTTGTACTSCAAGTCTTATGTATTCCCCCCATATGCGATCAATTACGATGGTAATGGAAACTGTTTCCTAATCTGGGATGCTTTTAGTGCTCAGTCTGATCAGAGTAGACTGTAGGCTTCACAGCCCTTAGCAGAGTTTCTGGTAAGTAATGTTGTGAAGTCATGCAATTTCCTAAAAGAAGCTGAAAAAATAGGTTGCAGTTTTTACACACCCTTCTTAAAAATTAGTTTACTCTGATTTGTAACTGCTCGTGAGTCACAGATGTTCCACACCTGAAATATTGTGAAAGTAAAAGGTAATTTACAGATAACCACTGTCTCTGGCTATAAACATGTATAGAGAACCTGTCAACAAAATATTTATCATCCTCACCCAGTTAACACCCAGTTCACATCAACAATCTTTGTTTAATATATCCCAGGTTGTGAAGAGCTTTGTTCCGTGTTTATTGTTTCTGAGGGATTTCCACATACACATTTCAGGTCCTGCATTAGGTGTAGCAAGCCAGTGGGTGTGCGAGTTTACTGGCATATGTGATGGTGATAATGTTGTGACAGGAAAGCAATTATTACTACAGCTACAAGAATTAAGAGTATGCAAAACTGCTAAGTCAGGTTTGGTTGCGACCTATTCTGTGTATCCATTATAGATGATGCTGGGCCCTGAGCTTCCTGGGTTAAAAGGGCTGTCAAAAACTAGTAGAGCTCCTCAGAGTATTTCTTTGACACATATTACTGGGAAGTACCATATGATAAGTCTTGCTGTTAAAAATTCTCCTTTTTAGGCTGTTATTGGTTCCCTGCTCCGAGTAGTTTGCTAAGGTAGCGTTGGAGAGGAAAATTGGAAATGCTGAATCGCTATGGAAATCTTATGTCTGTTTTCATGCTGAGAGTGATAGTCAAGAGTTTCCCCTCCTCATTCTAGTACTGACATAATTCTCCTATATATGGATTTGTTTTCATTTGTAGCATTGAATAATTTGATATATACATTTAAATTTGAGCTGTAGACTAGGCAGAGGACTGGGTAAAGGAAAAGTACTGCTCTAAAGACCATTTTGGGGAGAAATGCTTTTTGGTCATCCGATACAGGCATCTTGGACCAAGACCTAGATGCAATTGAAGAAAAAGGGGTTTAGTGTTGATTTTATATTCTGTTTCCTTTCTACTAATCCTAGGATGGCTGGTTTGGGGATACACACAACAACTTCAGGAATTTTGTCCCTGAAGAACATTTCCCTTGGTGGAGAATATCTGTAATTGATCATTTCTTGCACTCTCTGTACCCCACCTTCTGTAGCGGTTTGGGGAATACCTGCTTATCCAGTTGGCCGGGTGCTCTGTTTGTTTGGAATTGTCAGATAAGAGAGAAGATAGGGCTTTTGAAACCTACATATTCCTAAATATTTTCCTCCTTTTGTGTGCTAGTGCATTCTTTAGGTGGCAATCAACCATCTCTTCTCTTCCCTGTCTTTTAACAAAGAAGAAAACAGTGTCAGCCTTGAGAATGCTAATGCCTTGTTGACTTGAAGCACTGCTTCAAGTTAAAAGCTTTCCAAGCAAAGTCCTTGACATGATGTCTCTACACCAGCAACCYGGCTGCCTTCGGGACTTAGCACTGCCAAAGTGAGAGAGCTGATTTGTGTTGGCTAGAGTTAGACTTTTGGAAAATTTTTTTCTGTAGAGAGGTTATTTGGGTTAGTTTTCCACTTTGTTTGTCTAGTTCAGCACCTTGCATCACATAACACAAGCAAACTAATGTTGTGGAAGCTGTGAAATTCAGGTGTTTTATTTTAAAATACTGATACTGTCACTCATCTAAAAGCATAAGCAAGTCAAAATCCCGGAAATATCCACACCCATCACTCTGTCATCGTTTCATCATTCACTTCCACTCACATATATGCAGAAAAAGCCTCACGTCCATCAACATACTRTGTATGCAGGCAAACAAACATACTRCACTCTGAAATAATACTTGGATTACTCAAATGCAAAAAACTCTTGYCCTTTGAGATGCATGAGCTAAACTTCTTTCTAGAAATGCCTATCTTTCTACAAAAGTAGTGATTGAAATCTATCCAGAGACTACTTCATGAGGTGTTTAGAACAACTTTTGTGTGTCTACCCATAATTTACTATTTCAACTGACAACAGTACCTATAAAACACGTAACCAGATAGATGCAGATTTAATCAGATGTGTAGAGTCATTAAAGTCATGACTGGAATAAAAAATAGGTGCTAACAGAAATATATGTTATGAAGCAATAATCTAAATAAGAGCTTCAAGTACTGAGTGATAACTTGTGCTCTGCCTAGCCACCAGCCTTGCATGTAGCCTTCTGAGTTAAGAGTTCACTTGTTGTGCTAAGATCTGCTTTCAAGAGAACTTAGAAATTGAGAGAGGTATTTTAAAAAGACAAGGCCTGGTTGCCTTGGATCCATTATTTTGTTGTTTCACTTTAGAAATCAGTGCAGTTTTTCTTCCATTCAGATCCTCCTAGGAGTTCGTTTAGAAGCACAAGAGTCTTGGGACAGTTGAGATGGTTCCTGAGCTCAGTTTTTTATGGACTTTTTAGGTTCTTGCAGTATTGACTGGGAAAGTTTATGAGTTTTTTAGATACCAGATGAGGTTAGTGTTCCTCCTGGAAATAGATGCAGGTGACTGTCTTAACTTTGAAAGTGGTTATTTTGTAATAATTACAGTGTTTAGGAGATAGAAACTATAGAACAACATGTACTTTTTCCTTCTTGAAATTTTGTAGTGTGTCAGATGAGAAACATCTCACTTCAGAAGGGATCTCCACATTGTGCCACAAACATAATTGTCCTTTGTGCTGTTCTGGACTCTCTCAGAAGTCAAAGCCTGGCCAAAAGGTCCATCTGCACAAATGTATGCAGTTATTTACCAATGTTTGTTCTCGGGTAGTACTATTTGTTTTTCCCACTCAGTAACGCAAAGATTTCTCCATGGTCGCTATTTCCATTTCTCTTTTTCTGAACAGTAATCTGTACTGTGTGTATGATCATTTAGCTTGTTTAGACTTTTTTATTTTTAAACATTTCTTCGGTAATAGGAAGTTATTTCAGGCAATTTTTCTGCTTTTATGTCTGACCAATCTTTTTTTACTTTTTTTTATATTGGAGTAATTGTTGGGAAATATTAGCAACAGCAGAAGTGACAAATCAGCATGTAACACTCTCTGAAATATACTTTCCTCGATACATCTTCTTTGGGGAGAGGTGAGGAGCTCCCCGTAAGAGTGAACAAGCTTTAATGTACCAATTATGCTGGATTGGATCCTGGGGAAAGTAAATACATTGTGTGATATGGCTTGTAAAATAATGTTCCCACTTCTGCTTTAATGGGAATGCTACTAACTTACAAAGTTGCTCATGGGGAACAACTGCCCAGCTGTCAGATGGCTATATGTGGTGACAGTCTGGCTTGATTTGAGAAGATTTTTTAATCTGTTGAGGAATTTATTCAATTTAATTAGTCCTGATGGAGATTTGGAGCTATCTCTTGCCATTAATTTTCTCTCAATCTCCTGAATTACAAGAATGAATAAAGCATTAGTAAAGTGAAAATGCAATAAAGTTACCTTATGTGCTCTCTTAACCTGCATTGGTCCTTGGACTGTTCTTTTTATGACTTTGGCAATGCTCAGATACAGCAGGGCTGGGCCTATTAGGTCTTCATATGGAGATAATTAAATCACTTCCCGAAGAACTGAAAATCTCTACCTGTTCCAATTCTATTGGGCTATCTGTGTATAAACTACTTTATTTTTATGTTCTTTAATATTTCTTCTCAGTAGAGATCCGCATTAAAAAAATCAGTCTAGTAATGTGGGATTCTTTTTATTTTTTTTGTCTATTGGTAAATAATTTTTCTTGATATGATCCTCGAAGTGAATAGGAGTAGAATGACCTTGCTTTTTTTCTGTTGTCTTTTTGTGAGGGGAACTGCTTCCCAACCATTTTTTTTTTCTTGCTATTATATCTCCTGCAATTTGGGCCCTCTCTTCCTTTTTGTAATCCCTTCTTTAAGCACTTCTTAGCTTCCATTATTTTTGTCATTCCTCTGCGCCTAATTCTAATTAATCAGGTCCAAGTTTTGCTCACCTTAAGCAAGATTACACAAAGAGGAGATCTTGTGCCACTAAATAATGTGTTAAAAAAAACTCCACTCCCCTAATTTAACTGCCATAATGTTACTAGGCTCACCTTAGGAAAACCTGAGCAAATCTTTGAATTTCTGTCTTGTTCCCTTGCAGATATGGTCCCTATGATACACTGTGTTCAGAAGTACCTGACTAAGAAACCAGCAAAGGAGAAGAGACTTGTACAATCCAGCATATGTCTTTCCACAAGTAAAATAATTGCAGTTTTTAATATTTATATGCTTTTTCTTTTTAATTGTGCAAGAGTTACTGTGTATAACGCAACACTTTTGATGAGTGTCCTAAAAACTAGTCTGCTTGCAGGAATGTCAGGGAGAGAAAGGGGTTCCTCTTGGGGGTAATTTGCATAGTGATGCTTCCTTTTGTTTGTTTGTCCAATTTATCTTTTTCCTTCTTCAGGAGCAAGACTTAGGTGGAAGTCTGACATCATGATCAGAGGGTGGTCGGCTGTTCCAAGCCTTGACGTTTACAGTTCTTCCTCTGCAACATATGAGCATAACATTTGTTACAATACAGCACTAATCAGAAAAAAATACTTGTTAGGAAAGATGCTTGTTTTCGGGAGATATGATACAATTGTCTGGATGGAGGCAGCATTAGACTTCTCTGTTTTTTTCAGGAATATTAGAACTCATAAACATTAAATGGGTAGAGAAGAATGAAACTTCTTCCACACAGGCTTCTAAGAGACAAGACCAGATGGCAGTGAGGTTTGGGTGTAATTCTCAGATTTAAAACTCYACCTTATAATAACAGCTGCAGGAGAGCTGCAGGTCCTTYGTAGTTCATGGACTTGCCCACTGACCCCATAAATGGTGGTGCCTCTGGCAATCCTTGTAGTTATGTACTTGCATTTGCAAATTCATCACCTCRTTGTGTTTACCCTGTGACAGTGATCTGTGGTTTCGAGCAAGTTCCTGCCCTGCTCTGTACTGCTGGCGCTCACATCCGTTGTCTGTTTCTTCTGTTAGATTGTGGACTTCTTGGAGTTAGGGCTCTCTAGTATCACATGTGTAGAGCAGTTGATGAGAGATCTGATCTTGATAGATGTGTGTATGCACCTTGGTGAATTAAGTCATTGGAGATCTTCAAAGGAAGGAAAGACTAAGGGAGGTGGGCCTGTTTAGCCTGGAGATGACTGAGAGAGGACCTGATCAATATGTATAAATACCTGAGGGGAGAAGGTAGAGAAATGGGGTCAAACTCTTCTCAGTGGTGGCCGTGACAGGGCCACCATGGGTACAAATTAAAACCCAGGCAGTTCCATCTCGATGTAAGSAAGAACTTCTTTCCTGTCGGAGTGATGGAGCCCTGGAACAGGCTGCCCAGAGAGGTTGTGGAGTCTTMTTCTCTGGAGATTTTCAAAACGTGTCCAGATGCCACCCTGTGCCCCGTGCTCTGGGTGTCCCTGCTTGAGTAGGAGGGTTGGACTAGGCGATCTCTAGAGGTCCTTCCAACCTCAGCCATTCTGTGATTCTGTGACTTATTCGTCGTGTTCCTGGGAGCACCACGAATGCTCTTATTGTGACGCTCAAAAATGCACACTGGCATCAGCATCATCTAGTTCTGCAGGTTAGCTCATGKTAGGTGCTATTTTCTTGCAAGCTGTACAGCTGATAATGCTGTTTTCCATAAGTCCTTGTGCTCAAAGCACATGAGGATCAGTACTAGTGCAGAGATGTGGTTTGCCTTAACTTTCATGACGTACTTAACTTCATCAGGCTTGATCTAGAGGGGGGCAGTCAATTTAAACTTAGATCACACCATCTCTGCCTCCTGCTACTTTGATGGACTGGTCTCATTCCAGGTAATCTCTCTTAACTCAATGGACTGTCTGGTTCACAGGGAAGAACACAGATATTTCCATGACATACCGAATTATTTGTCATTTTGTCATTTGTATTTTGGAACAATGGAGCTCTGTACTGGACCAGATGCTTCAGGACGATAAAAACGCACTGGAGCGTGTTGACAGCTGAGTGTGAGAAAGGGACATTATCCCTGCTCCTGATGTGAAGTTCACGCTTAGTCAGGTGGCTTCCTCATGTCATGTCACTTATCTTTGCTTTAATACAATACAGTGGTAGGTTTGGCCTTTTTGTATCTGGATACTTGGTTGACCTTTCAGAGAAGACCATGTATATACTTTCAGTCCATGAAGTGATTCATGTAGTTACACCAACAATCTGTTGAGTATAACAAATGCTTCTGGGATTCTCTTTGGACTGTAGATATGAGGATGTGGAGAGGTATAAACAACCTTAACAAAGCGACCAACCCTTTTGTTGCTCCRTAAAGAATGTTTGATTTAGATTTGTGGCTTTTAGAAAGAAAACAGAATTAAGTCATTAAGTCAATGCTTGCACAGTACATAAAGATGGGAATTGAATTTGTATTTTTTTGTTTGGTTGGTTTTTGTTTTTTTTTACCCTGGTTATTGGTTAGGGATTCTTGCTTTGAAGTCTTTTAGCTATGACGGCTGTAAGGGCTGTAGACAGAAGGCTGCAGTGTTTCTTTGCCTCTATGAGCTCTTTGTGCAGATGCCCAAGTGAGAACACAGATTACTTACAGTAGATATGCTCTTTTCTAGTGTTTTCCTTGGTTTACCTCTGCAGACTGGAACCAAAAACCAGATGTGATTGTCAAGGACACATAGGAAGTCATGTCAGTCTTTGTACCAGATACGACCTATCTTGGGCAAACTCTTTCCTGATAATTAAGGTTAGTAAATTTTTCTTTTCCATGGCAGTGATTCCCTGTTACAGGTGCCACAGATTTTAGAGATCACTCTCCCTGCCAAAGATGCTCAGGAAGGCAGAGAAGGCTGCAGATAATGGGAATTTTGGATGTTCAGTGCCTTTTTTAATTATTTTGCTGCTGGATTTTAGAGTTGACACAGGTCTATAGGACAAGCCAAAGGCTATGTTTTAGGAGGTAGACCTAAACAATCAGAGGAAAGGGTTATTTTATAAGAGTATAAGCATCAGAACTATATCCATGTATTTTTTTAGTCTTATAGGTAATGACACTTTACTGTTGTTTCCTAGATACTAACACTCTTCATTAATTACAATTACAGAAGAGTATCTGGGGAAGATTGGTTGCCCATGGACAGGACACCACACCTCAGTTTTGGCTTTGAGGAAATACTGTGAGTTGTGTATGCCAGCCCCAGGATCAATCAAACCCATTGTGCTCTCTGTGTACTGAACTGCCTGTCCCACTTGGTGTAATTCCAGGGTAACACATTAGTCGCAGAAGGCGGCCGAGAGGCTAATCACCTGTAAATGAATGACAAGTTCCTGGTAGCATGCGGAAAATAGGACTTTCYGATACCCTCAGATCCCAGAAACGTTCCTGACACTTGTGCCTCTCTTTTTCTGAATATCTGGTGTTTTCTCAATTTCTTCTAGCTCAGTCAAACAGAGAGAATAACAGGCATCTTTTGGGGAAGCTTCTCCGTTATGGGTTGGGAAGGTCTGTGTGTAATCAGTGTGTTCCCCATCCTTTTGGCCATTCATTTTGCTTAGTTTGATTTTGAAGTCAGAGGAACAAATATAGGGAGACACGAATAGACCCAAGCACTGCTGAACTTTGAACTTATTTGAACGTGAAGCTGATTAGCCAGAGGAGAGAGAACCAACACCACAGTCTCTAAACATCTTGAAATTCAGCACAGTGCACTCCTGGATCTGAATTTTGGGGTTCACATGCCTCTTCACCTGTATCCATGAGAGACATCAAAGCATCTGTGAGTTGTCATCTTCCCAGAAAATATAGGGCTATTTCTTCATTGTGCAATCCTGCTGAGTGGAGATGACACTGAGTGTCCCACCTTCTGGACCCCTGGGTTTTCCCCAACCATCAGGTCACTCCTCCTCACTAGCAATTGCTTAACATCATCATCTAAAAGAATTATATCTTACATGACTAGATTTACAGGTACAACAACTTCAAAAAAAAAAAAAAAAAGTATTCGCACATAGAGAGGCAGACATGCAGGTTTATTGCAGCCAAGCCACTCCTCTCCGTGCTCATTCCTTCTCAGACATCTGCTCTTAGATGTTAAAACCTTGAGCACCTTTGACAGGGAGAGTGACCTCTGAAATCCGCCGCGCCTCTGACGAGGGAGCGGGATTTGGGAAGGAATTGCTGTCCAAGGAAGAGCAGGAATTTCACCTTGTGTCCCATGGGAGACAAGTGAATCTGAAGTTATATATTATGTAAGACGTAGGGGGATGACAGCAGTTTATCATTAACCTGAACTCTGCAAGAGACATATAAGGAGAGACAGAAGAAGAAAGCCAGAGGAGCAGCCAAGATGGACTCTTCCCAAAAGATCAACAATCCTGCGGACATCTCTGTTATTGTCATCTATTTTTTGGTAGTGCTGGCAGTGGGACTATGGGTAGGTTTGGATTTTATTTTATTTTATTCTTTACTGTTGCTTAATGAATATGTAATTTATAGAGTTCTAGGAAAATGGTTCAGTAAATCAAAATGTGTAATTATATTAAGATCTTTATGCTTAATTAAGACAGTTATCAGCATTTAGTGGACATTTACTGGAGAAAGGAGGGTGGACAGGGAAGGTGATCGTGTAGATGGTCAGTGGAGCAAGCAGAGAAGGTAGAGGAGTGCTCCAGGTTTGTGTAGGAAATGGGAGATGATGAATGAAGAGCAGATCCTCCAGAGCCCTGGGGGGGAAGCAGGGTAGAAGGACATACCAAATAGTCTGGCAATGGAGAGCTGCAGCTGGAACTGATGGTGAGAGGGATGCAGTAGGGAATGAGGAGTTGTGGGGAGCAGTAAGGGGATGCAGTAGGGAATGAGGAGCTGAGGAAGAGCTGAGGAGCAGGAAGCAGTCTGTGCTGATGGCCCTGGTGCAAGTATAAGGCTGACACAGTGACTGATTTGAGAGTTGGGCATTGCAGCCTGCTCGGCGGAAGAGTAAAACGGGTCAAGACTGTGGGTACCATTTGAGTGCAGGACAGTGGTGGCTTTTTGCCATCCTCTGGAGCAGTGCCATGGGAATGGGAAGAAGGGGCAGTTTCAGGGCAGTGATTTTCTGTTTGTGAGCAGAGCCCTGGCTGCCTGCCCCCATCCAGGCAAGGCAGAATGCGCAAGGGAAAACTGGTGCCTAATCCTAAAACAAAGCACAGAGCAGATGCTATCCTGGTGCTTAACTGCAGTGCTGAAGGGTTTGAGGATAATGGCCAATACTGTGCTTATAGAAGTGCAAACACCTTTATAAACTGCTGCTTTTTTGGAGGAGCACCCTTCCCCTTGGGGCAAGTTCTCCCGGCCAACCCCCAAGCACCTGAGCACTCGCAAGCTGTGAGAGATGGACAGGAGAGGTCCTGTGCTCTCCAGAGCAACCTACGAGTCCTGCTCACTGGGCAGAGAAGGCAACTGCAGAGTCAACTTCCCTTTCCAACAGCTCTTTGGGTGCACATGCTTGTTCAGCACTGCRGGGATGCAAAATGACCCCAGCCACACTAGTCTGTGCTAAAACAGAGCAGAAGTTCCCTGGCTTTGGGATGCTGGAAGACTTTGCAGGGAGGGATCTGTGTCTTTGCCACAGAAATGTGCYTGTTTTTTGTGTTTGAGCATTGTTTTAAGTTCTGTATCAGAAAGGGCTGTTCAGTGGTGGGTCACACCTGGTACTCTGGCAATTCCTGGAACTGCTTCTCACCTGCAATATTCTCTTTTATGGGAGAAATACTTATTCAGTTGTGTGCAGTGAAATATAAATCTATTGTTTTACTTCTATATCTGAMTAAGAAGTATGGCTATTTTTCTCAAGTCTACTCCCTTTATTTGCCTATCCAAAATTTATTGGAGGAAACAATGGGAATACAATATTTGGATTATCGGATTATCAATGGTTTGGATTTGGATTATGAATGGTCATTAACAAAAAATAGAGGAAGCTTGTCTCTAAAGCCCATCCTCTATAAATACAAAATGAGCGTGAAAAGGAAATTTTTGTTGGCAGCCTTGTTTGACTTCCAGAGGAGATCAGGTGTATTGTTGATACCACAAGGAGAAAATAGATTATTTTGTAGAGATCTGTTGAGGCTGGATAATACTGAATTCAGAAGCTGCATATACTCCTTTTCCTCTTGCATCAATTTACATCTTACAAGTGAGATTTTTTTTTGAGTCTGAAATCAAAGGGTTTGCTTTGCTTACCTGACAAAGTGTTTACCAGAACTAGAACTTATTCACCGAGCTCTTGGTTGGATGATCAATTTTTATGTTTCATTTAGTTTTATTTTATTGTTTTGGTTTTACGGTAATGAAAGCTGAAGCAATGAACCTTGAATGGTTAACACAGAGATAGATACAGAATCATTGTTCCTTGGTATTCTTTTTTTCATTGCCAGTTTACCCTGCAGGCATACACATATTTTACTCCTCCAGCCTAGCTTTTATAATTTAGTCTTTGTACAAGTTGCCCATTGGACTTAAAATATTATTCCATTGCTCTTTCTTTTTCTTTCTAGGCCATGTACTCAACCAACCGAGGGACCGTAGGCGGATTCTTCCTGGCTGGACGGAACATGGTGTGGTGGCCGGTGAGTGTTATCCATTCTGTGTGTACAGAAAATAGATGTGTACATGTGTATGTGCAACCACTTACATATTTAATATCTCTGCAATACTGTGATGACTATATGCACCTAGCAGATGCACCTAGCCCAACTTTAAACTTATTCTCTAGGCATGAAGATRCAACATGATCTGCACTACAAAATCCCTCTGATAAGCAGGGAAAGTGCTGAGGGAGTCGTCTCTGCTGAGCTTTGAGCTGCTTTGGTGCCTGGGTAACTTGTTTGAGTCTAGATGCCATGGGGATGGTATAGACAAAACCACTGCTTTGCAAGTCAGCCCATTCAAACTTTTTTTATGTCTCAAATTTATTATGGTCACTGCACCCAAAGCATCTGCCTCATTGTGAGATTATCACAGGGAAGGATTTACTGGATTTATTCCTGGTGTTGCTCTTGTTTTCACTTTTGGCAGAAAGTTCTGGTTTGTGCAAGGAAGAAATTATGGAAAAATTATGAAAATATATAGGAAAAAATATCAATTAAAATGGAAATKATTAAATTTAAAGATTATCAGTGGMTTGCATTGACTTTGCTTTCTATGGAGCTGTAGACAGTTTGGAGATAGAGAACCGACTCACAGACAGCAAACAATGTGGTCACAGCCACCCAGCAGGTCTCTGGTGGAGCTGATGTTAGAAACGCTCCTCTGTTTCTTCTAGACAATAAAGCACCTGTTTGTTGTGACTTCCTGGAAAAGCAGAAAACTTAGATCTGCATTATGTGTGTTAGCAGTGTGGCACAAGAAAAGCCCTTCTTTCCATGTGCTTGGATGGAAATCTTGAGTATTCCTGACCTTGCTGTCAGTTCCCCAAAATGTTTTTGCATTTCAGCAAGATTTCTGATTGAAATTTCCACCCACATGGATTCAGTTAGAAGATCAGGGGAGAGAAAAAAAGAATTGAGTAAATATTTGTTCTCCAAAACCGCATTATTTTTTCTCAAAGTAGATTGCAGAAATGCCTACATTTTTTCCAGCTTTCTTGCACTTCAGAAAGCTTCTATTCACCTGCTAAGGGTGAAAATGAATTGCTTGCTATTCTCTGTGCAGGTGCATGTGAAGATGGAGGAGGTAAGGCAGGGATGGCTCACCGCAAAAATCCTCCTGTTCCTAAATATTCCCTGAAACCTTAGGAGTATTGTCTATCTCCCAGTTCTCTAGCAACATGAAAACAACTGCAGCTGGAGATGGGGGAATGTGCTGCAGTGCAGCACTTGTCTCTGGGGTCATCTCCACCTGCTGCCCCAAGTGTGGGAGTTCAGCAGGAGGATGCAGCATTGGGCATTCAGGCTGCCCTAAGGGCACCTCTTCAGTCCTCCCCTTTGGAATGCCAGGAACGTCTTTTTGGACCATAAAAATAAAAGCTTTTTGTTGTTATTCGTGATATCACCTGAGATAAACAAATGGCAAACACTCAAATCACAAAATAAATATCAAGTCAGAGTGTGTCTGGGATAAAAGCGATTTCAAAATACCCCTCTCCAGTGCTTTGCAGGTAGATAGGACATTTATCCATCCATCCCAGTGCAAATTGGGCTGGAATGCCGAGGAAGCCAAGGAAAGTATGGAAAGTTCAGTCAAAGATGTCATCTCAGCTGTGCCCCAGCTGGTGTTACATGTGTGTTATTACTGCTTTTGTGCTTCAAATTAGCCAGGCAGGACTGTAACCCATGTATTTCCACTGTCTGTACATGAGAGTCAGGGTGGAGGCAGCTGTTTCATAAGGGGCTTCTTAYGTATCAGACTTATTCCTGGGTTTAGGGTAACGACTCGTGCCACTTAATCGGCTGCTTTCTGGAACGGAGAGAAAGAGAAAAAAATACACTTCCAAAAACTTGTTACACACTAAATTGACTTGTGCCGACTGAGTTGTTCAGTGCTGTGCCATGTCTGTGTTCTACTAAGCAACTGCAGGCAGCTTTGCTGTTGCCAGATGGGAAGAAGCTTATTGGCAATGTACTTGGGATCCTTTACTAACAGAATTGGCAGGTGATTCTGCCTGCTTGAAGGATGCAGTAGCTGTGGTTTTGTGCATTAGAGGAGACCAGCAGTCAAGGGCAGAATGTTAGTCCTGCTTTTGATACTTGTTTTGCATTTGAAAATGTTTGAAAGTCAGAATCGACCTCACTGTACTTCAGCTTCRTTCTGTATCAATTGGGAGCAATGGGGTTGTGCTGTGCTTTGGGTCCAGCAGCAGCCGGAGGGTGTTTTGGGAGTATTCAGGACTATCCAGCGCATTTTCTGCATTATTGCACTGGAGTCACAGCTGTTGTGCAATGGATGAGTCAACTCTGTAGCTCTAATAGTTAATTAGAGATCRATGTGCATAATTATACTCTCACCACTTACCGGAACTTTGAACCTACCATGAATTTATYTTAATAGTGAGGAATTGTGTGTTGTTTGCATGGATTTTTTACAAAAATTGAGGAAAGAGTCTTCAAAAAATTCCTCCTATCTCTTGGGCTTTGAGAGAAGTGTCTTCAGGAAAGGCATGTGTGACTCTCTAAATGCTGCTAATCGATTGTGCTTTTTCCAGAAAACAAAATGAAACAAAAAAACTGAAGTTCAGGAGCACTGTCAGTTTTATATCATGGGTCTTTAAAAGTGCTTTTTAATTTATTGTGTTAGATGGAGGAGTTTAGCCAAATTCTTTCCTCTTTTTTTTTTTTTTTTTTTTTTTTTTTTTTTTTATGAAATGAAATATATTTTCCAGGAAAACAGTCACCTTCAGTAGCAGCCAATCTCTCAGGATTAACAAGGTTTCATGCATAATATTAAAAACTTGAGTTTTGAAGCTCCTCTGCTTTTGAATTGTGTTCTGCATGTTCTGTAGCTCTGCAGATGTAACCTCTCTGCATGACACTGATAGTTACTCCRGAGGCATAATTGCTTCTGGAGCACAAGAGTATCTGGCATCTAAAGCTCAGTTGTAACTAGAAGGATTTGCACATTTCACTTTAAATGGGAATATAACTCAGCCATTTKTTGTCACCAATGCATTCATCTTTGTGAGAGAGGCGAAAATTAAGCAAAAAAMTCAACTTATTTTACTTCAGCTCTTCAGGGCTCTCTTCTTAGCCCATCAGAACTGACTGCTGGCACAAATGGTCTGTTGTTCACGTCCAGTTCAATTTTACGTATTCTCAGAATTGTCCCCACTTGCTCGATTTAACGCTACTRGGAGTAGCCAGTAAAGGCAATTCAGGTAGAATTAAAAGTCATGTTTTCTTTCCTTGGCTGAAGTGGGCTAAGAAGTTTAGAAAGAAAAAAAAAAAGAAAGAAAAGAAAAGAAAGGAGAAAAAAAGTGTAAAATGAGTAGTTTGCAGAGTGAAAAGCCTGATAAAGTGAAACTCTGTCGGAAAAGGAGAACTTTAGTGAAGCAAATAGCTGCAGAATGCTTCAGATTTTTCCAGGGATCCTGGAAATGTTGGTGTTCACCACCAAGCCATCTCCTTGGCTTTCTGAGCTGGAAAGTGTATGAATGTTGTTTAACTGAGCAAGGATGTGACCTACAGACCTTGCTGAGCAATGCGGGGAGCAGGAGAAGAGCTCATGCTGCTTTCCCAGGGTCTCAGGGCTTCGGGAAACCCTCACKCTGTGAAAGGGCTGCAGAGCCAGCCCAGGTTGCGGCGGTGACCGCGGGTTTGCAAGGGACATCGTATACGGCCAGGAACAGCGAGTGCTGGGATGTGTGCGCATCCCAAGCCCTTGCAGGAGCAAGGTGGATCGATTAATGAGTAACAYGGAGAAAACACAGGGATCGTCATCTGTCCCCAGCGTGATGGCACTTTCCTAAACAGAGACCTCCTGTTAAAACCTGACCTCCTAAAGGGCTTTACAGGAGTTAATGTTCCACGCTGGCCTCAGGCTGGTTCAGCTTTTTGCCCTCCTGCCAGGCTTCAACCAACGCTTGGCTTCTCGAGTCTCTCCATGTGTTCGCAGAGAGAAGCTCTCGACGATGGTTCCTTCCTGGGCTATTATCCCACGTCCAGCCGTTCCCCTCAGCTGTGCAGAGCTCCCTGGAGCTGGCGTCCCCCAGAGGCATCAGGCCAGGCTCTAGCCCAGGCTGTGGCACCTCCATCCTTGACCCAGTGCAGGGGAAAGCCCCTGTCTCCCAGATCTTAGAGAAGGGGCTGCTGCTTCTGGGCATGCCGGGGCCGCTTTTGCCGACCGGTGGCAAGGGGACAAYGTTAATGTTTATCTGCAGTCTTTGGAGAAACCACATTCTTCAAGTCATGTGTCGGTTTGCTGCAGCACCTACCTGCAGCAAATTAGGCAATTCCAGTAATTAGCTTTTCTTTATAAAACTACTGCTGTGGTTGGTTCCTCAGCAAGACATTTTGGGCCCACAAAACACCCACCTTCTTCCGCCAAACCTCCTTGGCAGGCTGGAAACCCTCTTCCCTCGACAGCACGAGTATAATTGGGAACAGTCCTCCTGCTTCAACTATGTAGCAGCTTTCAGAGTATAGATAGTATATGTATTTCCAACTGTGAAGCTGAGTTCTCCCCTTCCATATACATGTATCGACAGAAAATGTGTTTGAAATTTTATTTTTCTCTTAAAGAAGTGATGTGCTTTGGGTGAAACTGGGGAGCGGCTGCGGGGCACCCCATGCTGTGCTGGCCAGCGCAGTCACCTGATATGGCTGCAGTTCTCCAAGTTCGTCATTAGTGTTTTATTACTCGAATCTGCTTACAGTACATTTTAAGCTTTTGAAGCAGGAGAGGGAGCACATGAGATAAAATCAGTGATTAATGTGGTTAATCTTTTCTGGTGATTGCATTCCTAATAACTCAGTTTTAAGTTTAATTATTCATTTCCAAGGAAAACATGAGGTGGCATTACTGATGCCCACTATTAATGGTCTGGGTTTCTTTACAGTCATTAGGGGAAAAACACGGCTGATGTCGCATAGAGGGCAGAAGCAAAAGTTTCTGCTAATATCAGTGATCTTTCTGGCTTATTCACTAATGTTTCAACACTTACCATTCCTGCACAAATATCCGTATTAGGACAAACAGGTTACATTTCTGTAGGGCACAACTGGCTTCTAGAAATGTGTGAAGAAATCGAAACTTGCGTGAACTCGGAGAAAGTCCCTGTCACAGCAAGAGAACTGTTYGTCCGTACAGAGCCTGGAGCGCTGGTGTCCAGAGGTGCATTTCCGGATGAAGAGCCTCTTCTTCTGAATCTCAGGAGAGTTTCCCTGCACTCCTAGACCTGGAATTTTGTTCCCTCTGTATCTATTTTARGACCCTAAATATCTCCTAGTGACTGTAGAAAACCTATCTCTGGGTAAAAAGAATGGAAAGAGCAGTTCAGTCCCTTCTCAGCCCTGCTGCAGCTCACGTTGGCTCTGTCTGTAGCACCCCAGCCAACCCCTTTTCCTCGCTCAGGTCCTCACCCTGCACCTGTCAGCTTCTGACTTCSTACATTGTGGCTTGGCATTCCTGCTACCTTTAGTGCTTTCATTTCTCCCCATCTTTTCTCRTTGTCTGAGTTATCTGATAAACCATCAGGTCTTTTATGGACAATTTCCCTTTTGTGAACTTCTGCCGTCTGTATTTCCAGAGTCTTGGAAATGCCAGCATTCCTTAAAAGCAAGTCCCCAATCACCTGTTATTTGAAAGACCCTTCTCACCTTGCAGAATTGAATTCAGTTATTTCAATAGCTTTTGACTAGAAGTGAACCAAGGACAAAGTTTGTACATCGCCTGATGATGATACACTTAGTCCTACGGTCTGGGGAAGCAGAATGCAGGCTGGGGAGTGCCAGGATGACGAATGTGTTTGCAGGGATGGTTTCTCCCAAGCAGGGCAGGACAGTCATCTCCCCTAATCACCCGGCTGCCACCCAAAGGCCAATTGGTCAGGTTTTCCCAATATCTGAAAATCTGCATTGGTGCCACAACCTGTCCCTGCAGGGTCCTATTCATTCCTCAGTGATGCCAAGTYTGGTGTTTGAGAGGAGAAATTAAGAGGGAATCTTCAAAGCAATCCAGGTGATTATGGTTGTCCATCATTCTGATCATCTAATAGATGGACATGAGCCTCCAGTTCCAAATAAATACCTCAACCCTATTTTTTTTTGTCCTTTCTGCTTCCAGATTGGTGCTTCTTTGTTTGCTAGCAACATTGGGAGTGGACATTTTGTGGGCCTAGCAGGAACAGGAGCAGCTGCAGGAATTGCCACCGGAGGGTATGAATGGAACGTAAGTGTCATGCTCTTGAGTGAACATATTGTGACATCAGGATGATCTGCAGAGGTTAATCAAGATAACGTCTAAAAATTTAGGTCTGTCAATGTCAGTGTTTGGCAATGCWAACTTCTGTACAGACCTGTAATTGCCAATGACCTCTATTACTTTGCTCATTTTTTACCTTGTTCCTTGTCACTGGGGCAAGATGACCCTTTTCTGTTGAGTGAGGAGAACACCTAAGCCAAAGAAACTGGTTGAATCTTTGCTCTATATGTACCTTTTGATTACAGGTACTTATAAATAGCACTTTCAGGCTGCAGGATATCTGAAGGAATGCATCAGTTTTATGACCCGTAGTATTTTTGATGTCAATTTGCTGCACAGAAAGTGTTGAAGAGGCTTTGATTTCTTGACAAGCTATAAGAAAYTTGGCACTTTCTGCACATCAGCTGCCTTCCAAAATCACCTTCTCCTTCCCCTGATTCGTGGGAATGGAAGGTGCTCTGCTTTTGATTGCAATATCCAATAGAGATATCCAAGATATCCAAGCTGGTTTTAAATAAGCTCCTTGTAGTACCAGGAGAGCAGTCTTAACTGCAAGAGTGCTGTGGTTCTTGTGAGCTAATTCAGCCCATTTCCTTGTAGTCTTAGCCTCTGTGAGGGGGGATAAAGATGGCTTTGTGCCACTCACCTTGCTTTCAGGAGAGRGATTATGCTGTGACACAAAGAATTTTAATACTTGGATTTAATTCTGTGCAGTGGTAGAAGAACTACCATTCTTCCCTAAACGAGTAGATAGCTGCTTCACATAGTCAACTTCTCATGTTATAACTACATAAGGAGAAGGAAAAAGGCCAAAAAAAAAGTGAGATTACACAGTTGATCTGTCATCTCTCACTGTTTGCTAACACCAATGCTGTAATAAAAAAACCAATTCCCCTTCACTTTGCACCAAAACACAACACAGCAACCTTGCTTGGAGCCTTCCCAGCATTCAAAGCTTTAGGACCCAGATCCTTCTCCAAACACTCTCCTCTCTGCCACTGCATCTCCTGGGGGATGCTGCATGTGCTGCGGCATGCAGTACTGGTCCTGTAGGGGGGAGCAATGRTGCACATGTGTGCGAGCAGCTACATGGCTCAGACAGCTCATTAAATACTTACAGCYGCCTGGGACGGACTTGCAGGTTGATACAGGTGGCAGAAATGCTGCTTTGGATGTTTTGTATTCTCCTCTTGAAGGAAATGCTGTGTGACTATTACAGTCCTTGTGCATCAGTATTGTTCCTGGGATTTTTTTCTAATCTATATTAGTGTAACAGTATCAGCTGCCACATTTCTTGTCCATCTTGTGGTTTTGGTCTATGGGAAGAATTTAGAAGATATGATTAAATATGTATATTTAATGTATATTAAGTATATATGATGTCTCTGGATGGGACAGCATTTGCTTACAAAATTTTCTGACTTAAAAACATTGTGACTTAAAGTAAAATTAAATTAAAATTTCTGATTTAGTCAGAAAACAGTGACACTGCAATACAGTAGAATCTTGAATCTATAGTACACAAAATATACATAGTATAAAATATGTTGCAAAATGTGATGTACCTCCTGTAACACCCGAGAAACCTTTTGGCCARGATTTCAGTCCTAGGTTTTCATCTGTGAAATGAAGGGCAGAGTGGGCAGGGCAGCCCTATGGTAGCCAGGTCTGCATGGTGTCAGTGGTCTCTAGCAGGCGCTGTCTGCAGACAGGATGCTAATTCTGCTGTGATTTTCTTGGCTCCAGGCTCTGATCTTTGTGGTTGTCCTAGGATGGCTGTTTGTACCCATCTACATCAAAGCTGGGGTGAGTAGAGAGACTATGTAATATTTTTCTGTTCCTCCGTGTTTTCTCTCACCTCTGGTCCTGAGGGCTGAGCTGAGGAGTGGTTGGTACTCGCTCCTTGGTCCCTTTTGACTCCTGGAGCTGCTTCCTTGCAGCCCCGTTGCCCTCCAGTCATGCAGTATCTGAGCAGCAGAGAACTTAACTAACACTTTGTGTCTGTTCCCTGTTGTCTGAATCTTTCTCTTCTCTCTCTCTCTGCAGGTGGTGACGATGCCAGAGTATCTGAAGAAGCGTTTTGGTGGCAAACGAATTCAGATTTACCTGTCACTCCTTTCTCTCCTACTGTATATTTTCACAAAGATCTCAGTAAGTTAAGCTTTTTCAATCATTTCTTCTACTACACTTATCTAATAAAAAGAAGCTTCTATTTATCTTATTTTATACATATATAGCTCAATTGTTTCTAATTTGGACCCCTTGGATGAATTAAGGGTGATAAAATTATGATGCGGCATTTTCTTTCTTCCAGTGAGAGAAACTGTGTATGCAGATCTGTTCTCCAGCCCTGAGAACTGTTTTCCTTTCTAGATTTTTGTCTCTACATTTCATCTTTATCCCTTTCTAGTATCATCATTTGAAAATGCCAGCAGTGATCCTGACATGAAAAGAATGAAAGGGCTGTGGAGAAAAGAGAATAATAGAAAACGGGTTAGGAAAAAAGGGATTGGGGAAATGCAGGGGAAGGAAATGATAGCAGCTGAGGTGAACTGAGGAAGGAGGAGAGATTTTTCAATAGATAAGTGGTTTCTATAAGGTTTAAGGTGCTTTGAAGTTAATGTTTATTAAGTAAGTGGATGTTGTTGTGAGGTAGTGAAGGGATCTGGTCCTTTCCATACATTTTAAACCTACTAAGACTCTAAAGAAGTCCACAGTTCAGGCATACCTCAAGCTGTTGTTTTTCAGGAGTTGCTATGGCAGATTAGTCTTTGCCCTCTGCATGGGAGCTGAGTGATAATAGTGCAATTTAAGCTAAAAGATTGGCCTTTTGCTCTCATTCTCACATCTTCACGATAACTGATCCTTACAAAGGTTATAAATTAAACAGCCTGGACTATGGGGCTGGCCCCGGAATTGGATTTGCATATATTTTGAGAGGTTCAGTGACTTTTGCTGTTGTTTTACTTAATCACTATAATCAGAAATCCTAGTCTGCTGCACGTGACGGTGTCCTGGCAGCAACAGCAGCTGAGAAACAAATCCAATGAAACAATGACTCAGTCCTGTTCTGACATACAAGTTTTTAATGAGCTCCTCAAGGTGCAATATAGATTCTGAATTTATTATATGATTCTTAGCCAGGGTCATAGGGAATAGCACTTTTCAGTGAGGGTATCTTCCAGGCGAGACAGGATCTTGTAGTTCTCTCTTCCCTTCTAGCTTTGGCTCATCCCAGCTTCCCATGACTCCTGTTATTCCAGACGTGTGTGCAGGGTGGCCGTGGGGCATGGTGGCTCTGCCACGCTGGTGGACAGTCTGTTGCACAGGTTCCTCCAGCTGTTCCTGTGTCCCCACTGGCCCAGGACAACAGGCTCTGATGGTGCCTGTCACGTGTACAAACGTGGCTCTGATTTCTGCAGTTTACATACATGTCTTCTGCTTTGTTGCCTTGTGCCGCTGTGTTTGGTGGGATAGGGTTTGTCCATGACTCATTTTTATTCCGAATATGCAGAACAGTCAAATTCCTTGGAGGCTTCAGGTATTGTCAGAGGAAATCCCAATACGATTTTCTGTGCTAGTCAGCACCGTGCTGGAATGCCTGAATTGTCTCTGGATGAACCAGCTCCAGGAGAGGAAAGGGAAGGACTGTCCTGCCCCAGACCATAGGTCACTCCTGGTGCTGTGTGGAAATAGGAGCTACGTGGAGCTCGCACGGTCTCTCCCCAGGGGCACTTTGTATCTCCAGACACACGCACGTACCAACAATCTCTGACATCACTTGAAGTTTTGCACTCTGCTTCCTTGAGTGCCCTCGTTTGCAGGAGCTCCCTTTTCGGGAGCTGGGCGGGCGGAAGGTTTTCTCTGGAAGGCCAGGGCCCTGCCCTGCCCTGCCCTGCCCTTGGCAGGCGTCTCCCCTGGCAGTTTGACTGGCAGTGACACTGACTGCCCCTTATCTTTGCACAGGATTAGTGTCTTGTTTCCAGGGTAGCTATTTTGTATGCTGCTTCCTTGCTCTATTGTAATACCTGTAAATGCTCTTAATTACACAATTATCAGGGTGCTTTCCAATGAACAATATAATAGATAAGGTTATGCAACTCCTCACCGTGCCCTCTTTTGGCACAGTCTGATGGTGCCCCGCACCTTGAGGTGATCAGACACCCTTTGCAAACCTCTGTAGGTGACTGTTGCCCATTCTGTCTTTCCCTACATGTTTTCTGTGCATTTTTGTTGTTTTATTACCTTATTTTGGGACTAACTCATCAACCAGACAGAGCCATCCTGCTAGGGTCTCTGGGATGGGTTCTGACATGATCCGTAATCCAGACGATTTCTGTTGCTTGGGAACCTGGACACTGCCCATGGCAGTGAGATCTCAGGAACCTATTAACAAGCAGTGCTGCTGCACCTGGAAATGTGCCCAGAAAGTGGTCTAACAGAAATAAAATCTTGAGGAAGAACAGAAACTTAAAGCCAGAATTTCTAGATGTATTGCAGCTTTTTCTTTACATTTATTGTGCATGATAGTAGTGAATATAAGGTCACAAATCTTCCAGGAGAAGAGGAGAGTAGGAAGGAAAATTTTCTCCCAGAACTGCCTGGTGTTCAAGGTTTCCACATCACGCAAAGAGCAAGAGAAGGTGCTGGTGACGCTAAATAATGATGATGCTAAATGAAGCTAATGAAGATGCTAAATAATTAACTATATAATTCCCTGTAGGTGAAATTTKAGGCCTATTAGTATTTGTGGCCATGTGGACTAAACTAAACCCATAGCAATAAAGGGAAGACTTATGGCATGAGCTGATCAGTGCTCTGAAGAGGGTTTCTCCCTGCAGGCCAAGCTGCACAGCTGCTTTTTGATCTTTCTGCCTTGCCTTGTTCCTACCCAGCTGTGGACATGGACAGTGCCASGGCTTCTGTGCAGGCCCAGGCTCTGGTCTGCCAGGGTTTGGCCCATGCAGCTTCTCACTCCTCCGCTGAGCTGCCTCCTGCCCTCATCCCRCAGGCGCTGCCCGTGTTCAGGCTTCGCCCAGACCTAGGGCAGTTTTGTGAAGCGTTGTCTCCTGTCCTCTTGAGCCTGACGCATGCCAAGATTTCTGTGAGGAATCCAGAAATAGCAGTAAAATGTTTGAATTTAATCCTCATTTGTCCAGAATGAGGAAAACTGGCCATACCACATGTATAAAAGCAGTAAAGGGAAAACATGAGACTTTGAGTAGCATGAAATGAACTGTAACATGTCTTGGAGATACCACAAATCCATCCCTGGATTCAGTTGTAAGTGTTATCTGGGATTCCTGTGCTTTGTTATTAAACTTCYAGTGTGTTAGTGGTGAGGTAGTGACTCCCCGTGTCTGGCTTCAATGAGCCGTTGAAAAATCTGGAAATACTCTGGGAAGTGGTGTAGCTCTTGCAGTGAAAGCAATGAGTTTCTGCACAACATAGGGAGGAACCTGGACATCTTAGATGGCTTCTGTTTTGCATTTTGTATTTATTTTTATTCTTTTGTGCAGTGCTKTAAGGTGGGAGTAGCATGTGTCGGCGCAGAACCTTCACCATGAACGTGTGGTACGCAGTCAGCACGAGCCTCAGCGTACTCTAAAGTGCCATTTTCCTTTTGCAGGCAGACATATTCTCTGGAGCTGTGTTTATACAACTGGCTATGGGGCTGAATCTTTATCTGGCCATATTTATCCTGCTTGCTGTTACTGCTCTTTACACCATCACAGGTGAGTTTGCAGAACAGTTTGGTCAATTGAAGAAGTTAGAGGAACCAGAAAAAAAAAAAGACAGAAAAGCGAGGTAAGAGGGGAGAGATGGAAACTTGGGAGTGATTTATTGTGGTGTTTGTTTGAAAGAGAGATGGTGGGAAAAGGAAAGAGGCATTTGTGCAGGGGCTAACCTATTTGTCTTGTGTTTTCTTTGCCATTAGGTGGCCTGGCAGCTGTGATTTACACAGACACCTTACAAACATTTATTATGATAGTGGGATCCTTTATTCTCATGGGATTTGGTAAGTAAAGGAGATAAATTAAACTGCAGTGTTCAACCACAAATCTCGTAGTGCCCACAGAAGGGACCTYTTCAATATGGAGCCCTCTTAAGTCAACAATCAGCAGGTTTCATTCCATATATCTTTTTGCTGTGGAAGAAAAATATCATCTTGCCAAGTCCTTGAGTCCCCGAGATCATTCTATCTCCAAAGCACAGCGGAATGTGTAAGCTAGTGTGCAGTATCCTGTGTGAGAACAGGACTGGGGTGGCTTATGAGATAAAAGCAGAGTTATTTGCAGCTGCTGCTGATACTTTTGTGAAGTCCAGAGAGGAGGCTGTTTCAAGAAGATTATCGTTCGAAGGACATTCAGGTGCTAGTGCATGATATTTCTGCTTCCAAGTGAAGAGCTGTTKGTCACATGCCATGGCTTTCCCCTGTTCCTTCCTGCAGTCTTGTACTAAAACACCYCAAACATACTAATAGTTTAAGTAAGTCCTACAGCTTGTGTGTTTGCCATTGTAATGCCAGTCAGAGAGATGTGAGTCGCGTGTTTATGAACAGGACAATAAGGACGATGCAGAATCACAGAATGGTTGAGGCTGGGGGGGACCTCTAGAGCTCATCTGGTCCAACAATCTTATATTTATATTATATAGGACAATATGCAACCACACACATTTTGAAACAGAAATCATGCTAAGAGAAGTCAGGTGTAGAGACTAAAGAAAAGTAAAAAAAAAGTAGAAATCCTGTGTTTTTGTAGTATCCTTTCCTTTTCCTTCTAGCTACTTGGCACTTGGTTTTCCTCTAGCTAAATATTTCACTGAAACTAATTATTCCACTATTGTTACAACAGCAATAACTTCAGATTGACCTAATCTGGTAAGACGCTGCCTCTGGTTCTCCCTAGGCTAACATATTTCCATTCAGTGTCTTCATTTCMCTGCTTGGCAGGACATGCATAGAAGATACCAAGATGGAGGAGCCTAACCCAAATTTTTAGAACTGCATAGGGACCTCAAAAGATAGATTACGTCTATTGTGTCAATGCTTGTAAAACACCCTATAGTGTCCTCTGAAAATGCTGATGTTTACTGGCTAGAGTAGTTTACAACCACATTCTGTAGTTTTTTCCTTGAGCTCTCTAGGTTTATTAAAGATTTTTCTAGTATTAAATACTTTATCATTACTTTTACTTTCAATTTTGCAGCATTTACCAAAGTAGGAGGGTATGAAGCTTTTATGGAAAAGTACATGAATGCGATTCCATCCAATGTCTCCTATGGAAATGTGACAATCGATGCAGAATGCTACACTCCCCGGAAAGATTCCTTCCACATCTTCCGAGATCCCATCAGTGGAGATCTGCCATGGCCAGGGCTTATCTTCGGTATGAGCATCCTTACTCTGTGGTACTGGTGCACAGATCAGGTAATGTGGAAACTACATCCCTGAAAAATCCAGAAAATTTGGAAAAACTGTTGTTCATATGAATGTTTTGTTCCTTTTTTTTTTCCTTTTTTCTCTATCTACTTTGAGAATGTCTTCTGAAAAAGAGTACTGCCTTTTAAAGAGACTGGATAAAGGATAATTTCCCTTATAATTTGCCTTGTTTTAAGTATATATTTGATTTTCTTGTAGCTTTTTCTTTTTTCCCTTGTGGTAGGAAAGGTAAATAGGCTCTCGTGCTGTGGCACAGGCCAAACGTGTGTGGGAGCGGGCAGGCTGTCCCCGCACCGCTCTCCTCACGCGTGCTTGCCGGGTGTCCTTGGCAGGTTATTGTCCAAAGGTGTCTCTCTGGCAAGAACATGTCCCACGTGAAGGCGGGCTGCGTCCTGTGTGGCTACCTGAAGCTCCTGCCCATGTTTCTCATAGTGATGCCTGGAATGATCAGCCGCATTTTGTACACAGGTACCTCCCGCAGTGCGGCTCTGCCAGCCGTTCCGTTTGCCCTCTTTGTCCTTGCCTAGGTGCCTGTCAGATTGTCACCTTGTCACCCAGCTTGTACAGGCACGTGCGCATGGGAACCGTTTCTGCCCAGTAAGATCTAGGGGTCTTTCCCTGATGCTAACGCTGAAGAGTGGCACTGTGTGGGGACAGCACTGGGTGACATGGGGCCGGACCTTTCTCCGCTCTCCCTGTAACCATCCTGTTTATAATAGCAGGCAGGGGGGCAGCCTGGGGGGTGTTTATGCTGAGACCGTGCTTATTTTCTACCTGAAACCAAATCAGTCCTGCTCCGATTCCTTTTCCTCATCTAATCCTGTTTTTCTTTTTTCGTGACCTGTGGTGCTTTTCAGAATCCTTTTAGAGAGGAGAGAGGGGATAGAAGCCCAGAACCCCGGTCCCTGTTAGCGGCCCCAGGGTGATCCCAGGCTTGTCCATGCGGTGGCTCAGCCCAGAGAGACACTYGGCTGGCTGGGGAGCTCTGTGTCGATGGTTGCCCTGGCCTAACCCCGCCGTGTTCCCCTCTCCTCAGATATGGTGGCCTGTGTCGTGCCCGAGATCTGCAAGCAGTACTGCGGCACGCCCGTCGGCTGTACGAATATTGCCTACCCCAAGATGGTGGTGGAGCTGATGCCAAACGGTAAGACGCTCGCGGCTTTGTTTGTGTTGTTTTAGGAAAGATGGGGCTGCCAGACTCTAAAAACCGGTGACAGAGGGAGCCCAAGTCACAGATTTTCACTCAGAAATTCTTGCTAGAACTAGTGGCCCGCCTTGTCATTCAGCATGATTAATTTGTAAATGATCCCAGCAGCTCTGTGCTGATTGTACTTTGAAAAACCTGGGCTCGTTCTGACACCTGGAGGATGCTCTTCCCTATGGACTAGCYATCAAAGGGGGAGGCTGCATTAGATGTTATGGCTGGAGGTGCAGGGTAGCTACGGGCCGGCAGCGCCCGCTCGCGCTGGGCAGGTGGGAGGTGATGAAATGGTAGTTGTGCTCCCTTTCTGGGAAGGTCCAAAGCAACCCGCTTTCCTAGGCACTCGGGAGAGCCGGTGTCTGCCAGGATTCCTGAGCTGGAGACACCCGCCTGYAGCAGCGCTGCTAACCCCGAGGCCAGAGGAGCAGACGCTGTCCCAGGCGCACATTGTTCCCTGTGAGCCTCTTCAGTCATAAGGTGCCACTCTGGAGACAGCTGCGTATCTGCATAAGGAAGAGAAACTTCTGTAGAAACCGCAGGAATGGGTTTCGGTTAATGTTATGCAAAGCACAGAACTTCCCTGGTGCTTAATACTTCCCTGTAGCTTTATCAACAATATACAATAGACAATAGCACTTGCCTATGACATGTTGCTGACTGTCTCATACCATTTAGAAAAGTAGATTACCCTGATTTTCAAACTGTAAAAGCAGCTGGTTTGCAAATATTCAGGCAACAAGGACTGCAAATAAGATAAATTAGTTTTTTCACTTKTTTAGGGAAAGTCTGCTTGCTTTATCAATTCTTTAGAGCATCTTCCTGGCAGCAGCACCCAAAGACACCAGAATGACCCCATGCTGGGGTGTGGAGGGCTCGGGCAAAGCGCTGAGGCTGGTTCTGAGGCTCTTCCCGATGCAGCCCACATACGGAGTCTCTTTGTGTTTCAGGTCTGCGGGGTTTGATGCTGGCAGTCATGTTGGCCTCCCTTATGAGCTCCTTGACTTCCATCTTTAACAGCGCTAGTACCTTGTTCACTATGGACATTTACACCATGATTCGGCCGCGGGCGTCCGAGAAGGAGCTCATGTTGGCAGGGAGGTGAGTGCTGCAGTTGCGAGCGCCCGGCCGCGCTGCACCGGGCACCTGGTGTGTGTGCAGGGAGCCTGTGGCACAGCAGTGGCCTCCTGTGGCCAGGCACCTAGCCCCTTCTTTACAGGTATTATTTGCTGTAAATTGGAAGCCTTGTCTCCAAATCGAAAGCGATACATGAAACAGACTAATTCTCAACATTTATTTCCTACTGCTCCGATAGAAGTGTTTTAAATACCTCTACTGGCTTTACACTACACTGTGCTSCAGCATCAGTACAGTCGCTAACCAGCTAGTTCATCTGCTATTGAATCATCTCTCACATAAGGAAAAARAAGTTATTCCTGCCTGTCCTGGTTGCATATTTAGCTGTAAGCTGGCTGGTGTTTAACAGGCACACTGTCCAACCTGGATTCTGTTTGTTTGTTCGTGCAGCAGTAGCTGGCCATTGCCATTGGTTTTGTTGGTAGAAAAGCTAAATGAACATTTAAATTATTAGGTAATTGCTGMTTCTTTCATTTCTGTTGCTTATAAGTAGGTGGCTAACTGGATATCTGGCTGTGTTTACAGGGCATTTATGCTGGTTTTGATTGGTATCAGCATTGCCTGGGTTCCCGTGGTGCAGTCAGCTCAAAGCGGGCAGCTCTTTGACTATATTCAGTCCATCACCAGCTACCTGGGACCACCCATTGCTGCYGTCTTCCTGCTGGCTATCTACTGCAAGCGGGTCAACGAGCCGGTGAGTGCGGGTYAGGAAGCCCCGTCAGGGACTGGCCCAACTAGTTTTCTCTTCTGCTGTCTTTTATTAACAGTTTCTTCCTGGTTACCCTGTGTTTCCATGTCCCAGGGCCTGAGGTTTTAGAGGRGAATTGCTTGAAAAAGTTCTGGGCTAGTCAGGTAAACAGTTATTCACTCTTTGTATCCTCTGTGGGCAAATCTGTGCTCCTGCTCTTCCTAGGTAGCCCTGAGACTTCAGTTATCTCTAGCTTTGCTAGGGAATAACTTACAGGGACCCAATATCTGAAAGGAATCTTTCAGGATAGCAGTTAGATCAGCCAAGTGCTCTAACAAACACATCACTAGTCATGTTAATCTAGACCACAAAATACCTCTGCCAACAAACTTCTAAACAAAATTGCTGCTGTTCTATGCAGTTTCCCATTGCCTGTAAGACCCAATTTGAGATCACTGATTCTTGAGCAGTGAACAAGCAGAAACATGTTGTGTGAGGAAATCAAAGATCAAGGTCTGCTCTCAACTTTGTTGTGAGCTTTGATGATGGGATTTTGACAACAGAAACAATAAAAATGTTTTATTCTCCACTTAACATTGAAACTAGAACATTTTAATCAGGATTTATTATTCTGTGCTACCATCATGTTATTGGACTTCAGAGGCTGGAAGGCACCTCTGAAATTTGTCCAATTCCCCTGCTCAAAGCAGGGTCAGGTGAGCAGGTTGTTCGGAGCCTTGTCCTTGGATCTGGAATATCTCCAATGATGGAGACTCACAACTTCCCTGGACAAGCTGTTTTGGTGTAAAACATTTTTTTTTCCCCCTCTCATTTAAACCATTTCCTCTATTTCCATTTGTGCCCAGACACACTTGTGTGTGTCCTCTGCACTATGGGCTAAAATCCGCAGCCAAGTGAATGTAACTCAAATTACTTTTCATTGTTTTTCCAGCAGGGATTTTGAGTTTGTGGGTTGTATGTAGTGATTATACACACTGTATTGCATAGATATGTCACATAGTAGCCTCATAGTAAAGTCTTATCTTAAGTATCCATAGAATTCTTTACTTACACGTCTAAGTGTCTAAGTCCATATAAGAACACATTAGCAGTTAATTAAGGTTTGCCAGCAATCAGTATTATCACTGCTATTCAGATGCAAACTACTCATAAAGGCAGGAGACGGTTTGCTCCTCATTCTTTGAGTCACATTCACTAGTGCTAATATGCTGAGCTGTAAGTACAGTCATTGAAATTACTGGGTTAAAACCCATAAATAATGTGTGACAGCCAGTGTAACAGGCATTTAGTTACCTTCTTGCTTCCTCCAGCAACTATCCAGAGCTCAGGAAGAATTATTTCCATGCCTGAAATCTCTCATTTTGATAACTTCTGTTGCTTTTCTATAGGGTGCCTTCTGGGGCCTGATCATTGGGCTGCTAATTGGACTCGCCAGAATGATTACAGAGTTTGCCTATGGAACTGGCAGCTGCGTGAACCCCTCCAAATGCCCGTTCATCATCTGTGGGATTCATTACCTCTACTTTGCATTAATTCTCTTTGGGATTTGCTTGATCATCATCCTGGCAGTCTCGCTAATGACTAAGCCCATCCCTGACATCCATGTGAGTATCACTTGCACTCCTGCTCCTCAGGGAAAGGCATTCAGTGAAACTATTGTTGTTCAGCACTGTTACTTCTGACATTTCAACTACAAACATCTTCTAAACTTTCCAAGAAGGCAAAGAAAAGAGTCTTCATTTTTCTGTCACATGTCTTCAGTGAGTCCCAATAATCCTAATTATTCCTATTTCCTAATAATAATCTTAGCTACTGACTGAACAGACATTTGGGATGCTGTGGTCCTACAGAGTGCTCATGTGCTATCCAGACTTGCTCTTCTCAGTGTATGAAGACTGTAGTTCTATAAACTCATTTTGTTTCCTGGCAGCTTTACCGCTTGTGCTGGACTTTGCGGAACAGCAAAGAGGAACGTATTGATCTGGATGCAGATGAGAAGGACAAACAAGATGACAGAGATCAGGAATCAGGTGAAYGCTCAATAACTTCTGTTGTAATATCTAGACATGCCACCCATATACTTAAGAATCCTTCTTTCAGTCCTAGGAAGGAATGATATCRTGCTTCATCTTCAAAGAAAAAATCCCCCCAGATAATTTGATTTCAAACCTCATAAGTTTAAGGGGTAGTAGGCTACCTTCTACAAAGCTATCAGGCTTATCACAAGTGGGAAGTGAAGCTGATCTGAACAGGAAAATTTCATTCCCTATGGAGTGAGGGATAGTTCTAGGACTAAAACAGATAGGCTGCAGTTCAGGGTGCATGGGTTGGCAGAGCCGAGTGTGACTCTTGAGCTCGAAATGATGTAATGAGAATTCACCTGGAAATGGTACGTGGAAGTTTCAGGATTGCAACAGCAAAGACACAGTGCTGGGCAGCATGGAAGTGAAGGGTGAGGCCTCCACGTGGGCAGCAGCTCCTGCTCTCTCTGCCAGGCTCCTCGCTCTGCTGCCAAGTTTGGTTCAGAGGAATCCTCACACTCACCTATTTGGATTTTAACTAAAAGTATTGAAAATGGAGCTTTGCAGTGTGGCCTGCTTCTCAAAGACCAGCACAATTCTCCAGCTGCAAAAGGCCTCCTGCAACATATAATAAATCACCTTTTTTCCCCGCCAAGTGAGCTATGAAATCACATTATTCACCTGATTCTTCTGCTTGTACTAACCTGTTTACATGTGGCTAAGACTGAAAATCAGAGCTGCAATAATAAATACAGGATTATCCTCAGTCGCTGAGCTCTTTTGACACTTACATGATGATCCATGTCTACATTCAATGACCAGTGTGTTTTTTTTAACATCTAGTTACAGAGGAAAATGCAGAAGAGCCAGGATGCTTGAAGAAGGCTTACAACTGGTTCTGTGGCTTAGATCAGCAAAAAGAACCCAAATTGAGCAAAGAGGAAGAGGAAGCGATGAAGAAGAAACTCACTGACACTTCAGAGGTGCCACTTTGGAGAAATGTTGTCAATATCAACGGCATCATCCTATTGACTGTGGCTGTATTTTGCTATGCCTATTTTGCATAAACCTCTGATTACAGTTCTAAAATTGTACTGTATTGTCCAACAAAAACAATGACTTGTAAATTTATGGAGTTGGATACACTGGATTTTTTTTTGTTTAAGTTTGTAAAAATCMGAATGATTCATTCATTGGTTTTGTGAGCATAATTTCAGCAGCCTAATGAGCAGGTCTACTGGGATTTCAGGAGAGAGAAATTCTGTTTAGACACTGGATCAGTGCAGTCCTGGTTCAGAATTTCCATCCAATATTCTCTCTTCTTAGGGCACATTTCATGTCTGAGCTGCATGAGCCATACGAATCTTAAAGGAGTGATGATATGAGTTTGATTTTTTACTGTTTTTCTGAACATTCAGATTTATTTTTCCTTACAGTAATTCAATAACAACAATAATAATCGGGGGGCTGTTCTATGGATTCCAGATAAACAATCACTTTTTTCTTTCCTTGAGACACAGGATACCCTAAGTATAGGTGTATATATGTGTGTATTTGATAGTATGTCTGGGTTTTGTTATCACTTTTCCCCTTACTCTCACTTTCTCTGATGTATTTTGTCATGTTTCTTCTCGGTACTCAGTGAAACAGTAAACATCTGAATTGACTAGGGGTTGAAATCAGGCAAAGAAGGTCTCAATAATCCTGAAAATGATACCTTATACAAATAACCTGTCATAATTTTAAATTCAAAAGGTCCTCCCTCTATATGTTTTAATGTGTATTTATACTTGAATTGGAAGGCTTATTTATACAAAATATGCACATTATATTCATACATACAATACACGGTGTGTGTATGTATATATATAAAAATAAATACATACATGGTGTGTGTGTATATATGTGTGAATATATATGTATGTGTGCATATATATATTTGTGGAGTCACTTTCAGCTTGGTGTGTCAAATTGATCTCTACCCAAGGTTTCCAGGACTTGTTTTTGTGGGGATGGTGTAGATGAAAATTTAATTGCCTCTTCCTATGGCCTGTACTGTGCAGCGGTGCAAGCACATGGTTAAAAGTTCAAAGCGCTGGTTTGCTGGGTTTGTGTTTTCCTTTCAAGCACCTTCAAGTGTTTTGCACTGTTTTTCTGCAAGACTGCAGATCTTTCTTCTGAAGGCTGCACTGACAAGTCCAATTCATGCCGTGTGACAATCAAGCATCACAGCGGCTCCCAAAGGGGAACAGGCACAGCTGGGGCATCAGCTAAACCAGTCCCATTGTCTTCGCTGGATTAGGATATTTGAAACCAACTGAAGACACAAGAAAAGACAGATGTGATGCTTCAACACAAGGAAATAACAGACTTTCTTACCATCTAATTCGGCGTTTTGGGGGTATCAACTATAAAAGGAGGACTTGGGTTGCACGATGCTGCGTGTCGCCGCGTGCCACAGGGCCCCACCAGGTCGTGCCACGTGTCGTCCAGCAGCGCGATGCTCCCGACGGCGAGAGGACCAAACGGTACTGAGTCTCTGCTTGCTCCACTGCCAAGCTCCTAAGTTCTGCGGCTGTCGTCTCTGCTACTTCAGAGCCTTCTCACAGGATCGTCTCAGACGAGATCCCAGAGGTTCAGTAAGGTCCCTGCAGTATACTGAAACGTTCTGCATAGGACTGATCAAATCAATATGTCATAAATACCAGTGCAAACTATTTTCTTACAATTAATACACTGAGTATTTTGAAGACCATAGAGTTAATGATATTTAATGGACTATGAAGACTTGTATGTATTAAAGTATTTGGTGTTCACAAAATGATGGATTTTTAGATAATATAATGGAAGACACTAACTTAATTTAGGCTTTGGTTAATTCTGGGTCAAAATCAAGCCTCTTGGACATTGTCACCTGTCAACACTGGGGTGAGGTTACTCTTTTATTTGGTACCTAGATTCTGGCACCAAAGTGGATTACAAACAGGTAAGAAAGCCCTTCTTGGAGCTGGTTGTGCTTTGTTACACAGAGACCAATATGGTGAAATGATGAAACCATGAGAATGACCACAAATAATATAAATTAATTCTCAGCAGGTTGAGTAGCCTTCGACTCACTTTGTGGTTAGTCGGGTACTGCCATATTCTCCTTTCCAGGGTTCAGGAATCTTAACTCATTCCAGAGAAGGGTTCAGGGTACATCCTTAGCAACCTGCTTTGGTTCAGGTCTGAAAGGTGGCCCTAGCCAAAGCCCAGCTTCAAATGCCTGCAGGAAGGTCGGCCGYTGCTCAGAGGGCTCCTGAGCCTGCTGGATTGAGGCCCGGCTGCAGGGTCGCAGTGTGTATGAGACAGGGCTATTGGTAACGGGTCAGTCTTGTCTGGATGCCATTTATGGTGTCTTAAAGCAGTGATTAGGTAGACGCCTAGGTAGGATGTAGCATTAAAGATCTGAATCAGCTAAATCTCCTCATTAGAGCAGCTCAGTCTAGAGGACCTTACTCCTCTATCTAAACAAGCTAATTATTTTGCTAATTCTTTGAAGTTTCCTTCCTGAGTTTTGTGGGGGAAGGCTGTGACCCATGGTTGGAACTGAGCTGAAATGACCGTGGTTACTGTGTGTTCTCGCAGCACTCGGCAGGTGAAAACGCTGTTCCCTCCCTCCACTGCTCTCTGCCATGTTATTGAGCTGCCTGGCTCTCCTATTGAACTGGATGCACTCGGGCATCAATATTTATCACATATGAGTGCCTTAAGGATGCAACGTGTGTTTAAAAGGCAGAGATCTTTCAGTATCCTGCCCAGAGGGAATGAATCCAGCTGACTCCATATTTTTAAATTACATCTTCACAGAAGAGGAATTTTTCTCTTTTGTTCAGTTAGGGAAAAGAAACCTTTTAACATTAATCACACCCACAGAGCCTGGCACAGGGTCACTGTTCGCACAACGGTACTGCAGTTTGTGGAGCAGCGCTGGCTTTCTGCAGGGCGAAAGCAGCCTCGACCAGCGACCCCTTCACACAGATGATGAAGTTTCCTTTAGCTGCAGCCGCATAACGAACGGCGCCAACGCCCCGAGTTTCACCTGAGTGCAGACTAAGGGGACTCGTAGTCAGCGCCTCGTCCCGGTGCCCCGCAGCTCTGACGGCATCAACCACCTCACGTCCTGCAGCTTATGTCTCGTTGGGCAGGTTGGCATCTTCAAACACCCTGGATAATGTATGTTATTCGCCCTTCTATGAAGTGAAAGTTTAAAAAAAGTTGGGTGAGAAAAATGGTAAAAACTGAAACATATTTTTCCAAAGTAGAGAACTGAATTTTCAGTTTTGTGCTGGGGTTGCCACTCCTGCTCTCTATTTAGACAACATTAATCACAGAATGAGGCTGGAAGGGACCTCTGGAGGTCACCTAACCCAGCCTGTGCTGGATACTGGTACCAGGTCAGCCTCCCTGCCCTCCTGCCCTCAGGCTGGGGCAAGTCTTGGCCTGAGGCAGTTGAGGGGCCATTTTCACAAGAATTTTATGATATTTCTGATTTAAAAAAAAAAAAAAAAAGCAGAGGTAACCTGCAGACTTTGTCACCCAAAAGACATCAAATACATGCATTTCTTAGCTCTCAAGCAGGCACAATTCAAGGCACAGAGGAATATAAACTTTCCCTGTTAATGTAAGTGCTCACTGCTGATGCCTGATTTCCTAGCATAGACAAGACTGCTGGAGAAGTTAATTAGGAACCTTTCTTGCTTCATATAATGATTAATGTTTGATAGGCTGAAATAATAATAAAGGAGAGAATACTATAAAGAAAAGAAAAAGGATCCGTTTCTTGTATCAGAGGCAGATCTTGATATCGCAATAAACAACTTCTAGTGGTGAATTCTAGCCTTTATGGTTTTTTTTTTTTAACCCTCCTCATTGTTTTACTTGTGGCCTGTCATAGATACGAAACTGTGGAGAAATGGCATTTCAGGAGGAACGGATCCCAGGCAATCGAGGAGGCCAGCTTGGGTTTGGAAGTTCTCACGCAGAAAGGCAACGCTTACAACAAGGTAACAACAGAGGGCAACAGCTCTCTAGGAACCGTCACGTCTTCACGGTGTCCACTTGATGACACGGATGGCAATTTCGGCCGCCCTCCTCACGGCCTCGGAGGGGTCGTTGAGACGCCGCTCAAAGGCAGCCAGGTGAGCGAGCAGGATCTGGCGGCCCTCGGGAAGCTCGGCCAGCATTGTGAGCGCCTTGATGGCGTTCAGGCGCACTTCGCTCGCCTCCTTAGCCACCAGCTTCAGCAAAAGGGGAATGGCGTCGGCAGCCAGCGCCGAGTACCTCCCTGCGGAAAAAGATACCAGCTTTACAGTGTGCTCATGTTGCACATAATCCCACAGCTCGGAACTGCCGCTCTGGGCTCCCTGCCCAGCTACGGCTCCGAACACCCCGAGTGTGGAGCACAGAGAGGCTGGATGTGCTTCTCTACTGAAGACCTGAGCTAACTGCCAGGTCTGTTTTTTAAAGAAAAAAAAAATCTTTCCTAATTAAATTAATTTGCCTCTCACATTATCATGTTATTTGCCAAAAAATATCTGAAAAGATATGAAACATGAAATGACAGAGTAAATCTTTTAGGGACCAGATGCCCTTAAGATGATCTTGTATCTCTCCTTTTTAAACACACTTCAAACACTCAGCTCCACTCCTGCGTCATCCTTTGGAACTGGGGGACGGTGGCAGAGGAGGGTGGGAACACAGTTGCTGTTATTAAGAGTCCTTTATGTCTAATTACTCGCTCACCACAGTGAGAGTTTACCAGCTAGTGTTTTCAGTGTCAGGTAGCTGACCTGGCAGAACTACAGACATTGTTAATACTAATTTCTTTCCTGGCTATTAGAAGGAAATTCCCTCTAAGAAGTTTCCACGAAGCAGCGTCCTCTGAGGACTGGTGTCTCAAGGAAGGTGGCTCTATGTGAAGCCCTGACCTGAAGTGAAAATCTTCCCTTTTGAAGCTATGGAGGCAAATGGCACACGTCATAGAGATTTATCCTCTTGACCTAACTGAAGTGAATGAAATGGGAATATGTTGTAGTGTTGTAGTCCTTACACACTATGGGGTGAACGAAGCTGCTGAGGACAGATCTAAAGACATGTCCTACTCTGATCACTTCTTCAACAACTTTAACACAACTGGAAACTGAAGGCACATGCTTTACTACTGGTGTCTTAAAAGAGGATTGCAGAAAGCAGGACTGCTTCTTTCTCTCACCCTGAGGTGTAACGGTGGCAAACATCAGTGCTCCTGCTGCTTTGGCTTGTACTTCAGGCTCTGTATCTTCTAACAGGCTCACGAGCACAGGAATAACGTCTTCTTCAAACACCATGGTTTTGCCCTCTGGATGGATACTGTGCAAACAAGAGCATGCGATTGCTTTCTCACATGGTGTGAACTTACCTACAGCCTCTCCCCATGCCCAGCCCTGCAGCCATCCTTCCTTCACGGTGCTGACACCTGCCTCCTCGCATAGCTGGGAACTACTGAACTTGATTCAGTTATGAGACAGATATTGTCTTCAGATTATCTATTACATACAAATTTCTTTACCCGATTCCTAACAGGACCCAAGCTGCTTTGCTTCTGATGGCCACTGATGGATGTGCAAGTTTCTCCTTCAGGGTGGCAACGGCATCACTTGCCAGAGCTTCAGAAGCCTCCACGCAGAGGCAGTTGGCGAGTGTGTCTAGGATGAGCTCCTGGATTTCATCCAGTTCAGTCTCCAATTTACACACAAGCGAGGGAATCAGGTCGGCATGCAGTATGTCTAGAGCCCCTGCAGGAGGAGACAAAAGGAGCACAGGTGAGAGAGCACCAACATTTACTATTACTACGTCCACTTGGCATTTTTGGTAGTATCACAACACACATGGTAAGCATTTCCTTGCCCAGATGCGGGACTGAGACACAGCAGCTACTATAACACCAGCCTGCTCACAAGTGCCATCCTGGCATTGCTTCTTCAGGCTTTACCAGAAACTCTCAAATCTTTTACTGTTCTCTGATTCCTGGATTTTTCTCAACATTTTCTCCATTATTTTGTACATGGTCATAGTGAAAGATGACTGACATCTTCCAGGCTGAGGCTTTCCCAGCAGTCCTGGAAAGACCTCAGCCCAGGCAGTGCTTACAGCAATAATTGCTCTAATGTTTTCAGGTTCGTGCACTAAGTATTTCTCCCTACAATTATTCTTCCTAAGCAAATACAGGACAGAAGTAGCTCCAAGGTACCTTCTGTCCAACTTCCAACAGTTGTGAACATGACCAGGTGCTAAGAGGCTGAGAGGTGAGCCTTGGGAGCTAACGCTTTAGTATCATTCTCTGTTACGATTTCTTGTTGGAAAGCCCAAGCTTTGGAAGCCACCAGATTCCTCACGCATTTCTTTGCAGTAATTCCAGCCTGGAAGCAGTTTGAATTCTGAGTTTTCCTTTGCAAAGGCAGTAGTGTCAAAGGTAGAATGACTGTGCTCTGCCCAGTCTGCTATGAGCAAGTGAGTGACTGGCTCCTCACTCAGCGCGAAGTCAATGTGGAAAGAGCAATGCCAGGGGAAAGCGAAGAGCAGAACGTACTGTCCACAGTAACTGCATAAAAACAGAATTCTCCAGCTGTCTTGTTGCTAAGACCGATTCTTCGGTTGCTAAGAGAAATGTGGCTTCATCTGAAGTGACTCATATCTGGTTAGATAAGGACATTTTGTGGATAAGAGTCATTAAGGTATTTTCAAACAAATCTCCMCAGTCAGGGATAAAAGGGCAAATAGGAAAAGGATTTTAATGGTCTTTGATAGCACATGCGAGAAGCCCTCACCTTGCCACTGCTCTGAGAAACATGACTCTTAATCTAATCTAGAGGTTATTTTATTGTACATATACATTTCTGAGTTTTTACTGATGTTGAATAATGTATTATTTTGTTAATTTATTAGGATTCACTTTGCTAATGCAGATGCAATGAAGCGCCCTGGGGTGATATTATTAAAGATTTTCCTACCTGTGCTACCCTTGGAGGTCAGTTGCTGTGAAAATTCAGGTAAGTAATAATGAAAAAACATTCATTTTCAAACATCAGGTTTTAAAATAAAACTCTTTCCCCTGTGCCAGAAAGGCAACGTGGAGAAGGAAAGTGAATAATGTTATCTTTGATCCTGCGGTGCTGTGTATCACTAGATGAGGGTGGCATTTTAATAGCAAGAAAAAAAAAGTGCAGGAAGGGAAAGAAAACCCTCGTGGACCAGCTACAATCAGCTATCAGCTTTCATGAAGAGAAGCAGCATGACAAATGCTGGGGTGCCATGGAAATAAGCACRTAACTCAAAATCTGCAGGTGAAGGAGGTGCAGTTTCAAGGAAGGACAGTGGATTAGAGGTACTTCCTAAGCAAACACCATCATCATCCCCATTTTCTCTGTTTTTTTGCACAGAGTGGTCAAGATTCTGGTTCAAGACCAGAAAAGCCATTGCTAACTTTACTTCTTTATCTTCACCATTGCTACACCATTTTATCTCCCTTTCTGACACRGGTACACATACTTCTTTTGCAGACAGGATTCTGCTACTTTTTTGCCCCTCAAACATTTAACGGACTTTTTTTTACCCATCATCTTTAATTTCGTTTTACCTTTCCTGCACTTCCTTATTTTCAGGCCTTCGTTGTTGACTTTCAATACCCTTGATCACTGTGTTCCCTGCATCTAACATGAGCATTTGTATTTCCTATTTCTGTGTTTGCATCTTTTGCTTCACTTCTCTACGTGCTGGACTGAAGTATTTAGCTAGACAGGGCCACTCGCACAGCCCTTGAATTCGCCTCTTCCAGTTAATGTTTACTGACCTCCTTCGACTCAGTCATCTCTCYGTCATTGCATTTGCCCTTTCCCTCTTGTCTGTGGTGCTACCCTTTGCTATTGCACTGCAGTTCTGAGGACAGAATATACATCAAAGCCCTTGTGTCTTTCCGTTTCAATAAGCTGGCAAACTAATGTACAGAGCATTGTCCAGGACAGCTTTTGTTGTGAAATGACAACAAGGGGCATTTGTTTTGTGGTCAGAGAGCCTTATGTAGCTGCCTGCTGCTTATTTCATACGAACACTCTGGCTGTTTTCATTCTTAATGCATTCTATTTTATCAGGCCAGGTCTCCGTACCAAAGACTTTCTCATCTACGGGATTTTGTTCTTTAGTGCTGTCAGAAATGCCATGATGCTACTAGAGGGAGCTTCTTAGATATAAATATAGAAACAAAGACCGATGTTTGGCCTTGTCAAAAGACTCAATGTGGTGAAGAGAAAAAAGGATGGACAGAAATGCCCATTAGTAACAAAAAGAGAGGCTACCTAACTGTGCCACTGAATATCCCAGCTGGAAATCATCATTGTTTTCCCAAGGGAACCAACAGGTGAGAAGTCTGGTGGGGTGAAGTGRGAGGAGACTTAATCAGGCGAAAGCTATTTGAGAGATGCTGGTAAAGGCATACACCTTTGCAAGTAGATCCTTGCATTCTCCTGACAAACAAGGGGAGAGGCAGATAAGCTTCATTCCCTATACTGACCCTTATAGGCTATACACAGCCATATGCTAAAAAATGCAGCAGCAACCTGAGGATTTTGACTTCCATTGAAATCATCCAAGGTAAAGGTGATTTATGTACTGCTGAACATGTTCCAGGACTACAGCGAATAGTGAAGTGTGTGTGTGGAGTTTTCAAAATGCAAGTAGTTGTATTTGCAGATGYATAGCTAGAATTTTTATTGATCTGTTTTTCTGAGAACTAGTCATCCTCCCTTGGGCTGCTTTTTATCTCGGCACTCATCCCTTGCTCCTCAGCCCTCAGGCTACTCACAGTCTCCTTTCCCTGCCTCTTTTTTCAAACAGACCCAAAGAGAGGTTGCATTTATTCTGTTCTCTCTGCAGGGCCGCAGGGTGCATAAACAAATTAAATTTTGCGCAAGACAAAGGAGTCCTTTATGGCACATAACAGTAGTGTTTTGTTTTGCCTTTTTTTTTTCCTAATGACATAAAGCAATTAAATCACATCCCAAATCCTTCTCCCTACAAATGTCAGTTTTCACCTCAAAGCCACTTGAATGTTTGTGTYGAGGAGCAGCACGTGCTCTGCGCGTTGCTGCAAAGCCTAAGGCAGCAAACAGGGAGCTGAGCGGCTCCTCCTTCCCCATTGCCCCTTCCTGCAGCGCCCTTGCTCACCAGAAGTTTTCGTGTAGATCGAAAAAAATAATTTAATCTTTCAGCTCCCTGAGAAGGCTTCTGAGTCACCAAGTCACAAGAGCATTGTTTGAGAATCCTGGAGCAGCTAAYTTAGTGGTAGGACTCAGTATGTAGAGGCTCAGCGCTTCCAGCATCACCACCGCGTCAGGGAGCAGATTAAATACAACAATATTTTAAATCTGGGCTAGGGTTTCTTTCCAGTGTGTTTGGAGCAGGAGATAGACCACAGTACAATGCATGAGAAGGAGCTCACTGATTATACCCCTTCTGCTTTATCCAGCTTGCCAACAGAACAGAAAAAAAAAAAATTGTTGACATATCTGAAAGTCAGAGCATTTTCTTCTCTGCAGCAAAATTTCTGTGTCTGCCTTTCAATAATATTTTCACAGGGACACACAGGATGCTTTTCTTGCATCTCAGAGGATGAACAGTGATATCCTTTGCAGAGTTTTTAYTTTGCCTACAGGAGCTGCAGCTGCTTGCATCTCCTGTATAAATAATCTCCCTTAAGCTTTCTAAATTTCAGACTTGATACGTCGATACGCTCATGTTCATGCAGCGCTTCTGTGTGTGAATGCAGGGGCACACTTGTAACTAATCTGTGTTCAGCTGGTCGTAATGCCTGCTGATGACAGAAATGGGGAGATTTCTCAGTTTTTAGTACTCTGAAAAGGTACTTTTCTCTTAGTCAGTGAAAGAGGAAAATTCTTAAAGACCCTAAAAACCTTGAGGGCTTTTTTTTCTTGTTCTTTTGGATCAAGAAGGAAATGTCATCTTGAAATTTATTAATTTTCTCTACAGAGAAGACTTTGCCAAAATTCATGGAGGAAGGAAAACAATGTGACATATGCAGCACTCGCTCCAAAGTCCTCAGATCAGTTACTGGAGCGAAAACCAAAGCTAGGGGATACTATGTCCCACGGAGCTGCACCTTAGACAGGAGCAGMCACCCCACTTCACATGTGTCCAGTCCAAAATCCCTCGGTTTTGGGCTCAGGAGCCCAAAGCGTTAACAAGTGAGTCTCAATCATGGACACAAGGAGACCGTAAGGCGCACACGCTGTTCCCAGCTGGACAAATGTTCCTGTGATTACCACATACAGAGCAGTAACTTCCAGAGATTCGCTCTGGAAAAATCTGCTCTGCCACAGGGGCTTGTTGCCAAGACATGGGGAAAAATGGATCTTATCCTAAATAGGTTATTGTTGGATGGGGAAAGGAGCAGGATGAGGTGAAAAGTTGTTTAAACAAAGTCTTGGGGAGGGGGGACTTGAGCAAAGGGCAGCTATATTATTGATGTGGCCCTCAAAAAGTCCTGGAAATGCTTTGCAAGGGTAAAAAGGGATTTTAACTTCTAAGGAACAAAGGCAGGAGAAGTACATGCCTGCAAATCTTCAGGCTTTAGGTTCTTGCTGTGAGAACTCTTAAATTCTTTTTCTTTTTGAGGATTATTTCTATTTTAAAATATTTCTTTTAATTTAAGAAATATGAAAGATTTAAGAAATTGTTGTTAATTTTCTTAGATTTCTGAGTTTTATTGTAACACTATACTTGTGCAACAAAAAGGCACTACCTTCCAAAAAAAAAAAAAAAAAAAAAAAAATTTGAAGGCTATAGGTAATAAATTTACAATTCTATGATGGTGGTTTTCTGCAACTAGTAAATTAAGCTCATGTATGCATGCTCAGACATAAGAGCAGTCATGTTAATTTTTTTCTTTATGAAAAATATATAATTAATATAGAGAAAACAATCTCTCTATAGTGTAATTGAATTACAAGTAATCAGAAACAAGAACAGATGAAGGGCAAAGTTTCCTACCCAGATTTGATTATACTACTGTCAAAAGAAAAATCAAAATGAGAGGATTATAGGAAGATGGAGCTGTATGGAGAGAGAGCAACCCAAAGGAGCATCCACTGGCGCCTGCTACCTCCCATATCCCACTGCTTACAGGGACATCAAAGGTTTTTCAAGCAAACTGATCCTACCAGGTAAGAATTCCATTCTGTTCTGAATGCAGCCCTACCAGCATGCTTATACTTTAGCCTGTACTTCCAGCAGTGAACAATTCTTCCATCTGAACTGAATGTGGGGCTGGTTAGGACATGGGCTGCTTCATTCAGTTCGTGTTTGAGGCAGCTCTTGTAAATGATGCTCTCGGTCTGAGAGCTGCCTGAGGCTCCCCGTGACTGGTTATGTTGGTAGGCAATGTAAGGGACAAACAGGACCTGCTAAATTATAGCTGCATCTTGAGGTTTCCCTGTGAAGTAGTTATCATGTGGAAAGGATGAAAAGACATGCAAAATCTCGTTATATTTTCTTCCTCTCAAAAAAATACAGCCTTTTTTTAAGGGCCAATTTTGATAACATGCCATCAGCTGGCAAGACCATCATGGCAAAAAAGTGTTTCTAAATCAAGACCTTCCTTCTTTTGATCGTTTGTTCAGGCAAAACTTAAACAACAAAACCTAAATGCCACCTGTATTCTCAAGTGGGGGAAACCTACTTTCAAGGCACTGCTTCAATGAATATTTAATCTTTCATACAAAGACAGAAAACTTCAAATGGGGAGACTGTAACAGGAATGAGGGGGTATCCCTAGAATAACCAATGTCTGTTGCTCAGAAAATATAATAGGAGATCTGAAATTGGTATTTGGGTTTAAAAGCTTCGATTTCAAACAACGAGCACTTTCTGTTGAAAAATAATTCGTTAAATTATTCCTGGCCTACTTTTGTTGCATCTTCTTGGATCTAATTCCCAACAAATCTACAGATTTTGTTCTCAAGTGATCTTCCAGGCATCAGCGTGTTGGTCTTTTGCTTCATACGCTACTTTCAATAATATCTAGTATATTTAGGCATTTAGTTGCTCTCTGTGAATGTGCTTAACAACTGATGTCATGTAGCATGTGTTCATTACTTGCTGACAGTTTGGTACCTATTTTTGTTTAAAAATGCACTTTATCACAATAAATGAATTTCAAATTTATTTCACTTGTGATGTTTTTATGTACTAAATGACTCCCATCTTATTTTTGGGTTAAAGTCTGATATTTTCCCCCATTCCTTTACCCTTAGTAGGGAGAAAGGAGGGAAAACTTGGCTTCAGTGACAAGTGTTGATTCRGCAGTCAAACCAATGACTGAAGCTGCAGCTGTAGTAGGTATAAAATAAAAACATGAGGAAATGTATAGGAGACACCTTTTTAGGCTCAGGATTGTTTTTCTTTTCCTTTTGGAAAGCTAGATGAGTCCTTCTCATTAGCCAATGGTGTTTTTTAGTTGTAACTCACTGCTTGGGTTCAAATTTCCAAATAACTCCTAGGCTGAGATCTGCTGGAAAGAGTGAATAGCTGATTTGAAGCCAAGCCCTCAGTCATGAATGATGCAGGACTTAGACACAAGAGTGAATCCTGGTAGAAAATGAATTTTCATCCTAAATCACAAAGCTGAAGGAGGTGTTCAGACTCGTACCACCTGCTGAAAGACACATTCATGGCTTTTTTTCTACCATCTCAGTCACCGGTGCAAAGTAACAATATGCCAGAGAGTTATAAATACCAGATCCCAGTCATCTGCACTTGATGCTATTTTAAACTTTTCCACGTGAGAAAAATGGTTAAAAATAAAAATACAGCCTCTTTATTCTTCTCTAAATGTTCTGTTCAGTTCTTCATGCTCAAAGAGAATCACAGACCCATCTAAAAATATCTAACCCAGATCTACAATTGCATGTTAAAAAGTGAGTGTTTGGTAGAAAATTGAATGAAATACAAAATGTGTTTTATTATACTTTTATTACAGACCAGATGTGGCCTCTCAATTTCTCTTTCATTCAGAGATGTACGTTCACCAACAACCCTGTAAGTGTGCATATAAACATTCTGATGTTGTCATGGTATAATAAATGTTAATTGATTAGAAAAAAATCCCTGTGAGATTTTGCACTTAAGAATACATTTCTGTGTTAGTTCTATTATCTTCACACTAAATGTGTACAAATGCATCTAGATCTCAGAGCAACAAGAGGTGATCATCTGGCTTTTGGTCAGTGAACAGCACTATAAAGTTGAATGAAATGTGTGCAGTTATATACATATAGATGTACATATACATTCTTGTAAGCTGCTTATTGATGTTACAGATCACCAAGTCAAGCATTACAAAAACCTCTTCTGATTTGGGAAAACCCTGTGATGTGCCTTACATGCAGGGGACAGCTGGAATCCAATGGGCTCCTCACAGTTCCCCTGAGGTACTATTTGCTAACCCATTCATCCTAGGAAGTGTTTTTTATGGAACATTGTATAGGATTTTTTCCCAGACTTTTCAGGTTTAAAGAAAAGTAAGGCAGATTATTCACTTTTAGCACACATTTATATGTTTTTAGTCTAACCATGTATAAAGAACAAGTTCTAGAGCACTGATCTTAATTATGTTTTTTTGTGGTAATCGAATATATCCAAATTGACTTTGGTATTTAATTATCTGCACAAGTTATCATGAAACAGATTATTTCCCTCTACTTCCTATATGAAGTGACTATATGTAGCGCACTCGGTGCCAGCTGAAACACTTGGATTGAGAATTTCTGGGAACAGGACAAGCTGAGAGTAAGGGAAATACAGACAGAGCTGCTGACTTATTTTTCAGAAGAGTCAGGTTTTAACTGTACCACAAATCAAGGGCAAAGCGTGGTGCTGAAGCAATGACCCCCAAACCTCTCGGAGCAAGCCCTGTGCCATCACTCACGCGCCGCATACGCGTAATTCCTTTACCTGCAAGCTCTGCTCTCCAGTTAGAAGCCTCCCTCAAAGCTGCAAGCGAGAAGGTATTTTGTTATATTAATGAAAAGAACCTGAAAGTGCTGAAATCTGGAGCGAGTGTGTCAGCGATGATCACCCTATACGTTATTTCTACCACAGTTGGTCAAGGTATGGAAAATGCATTTTTTCTCCCATGTGTTGAAGCCACATGTAAAGTGACAGTTTCTATAGTAACTCCTTGCTCTTTATGGAACAGTAGATTAAGCCTGTACACCTTGTTATTGTTCTTTTACGCTTCTATCTAGCCTCAGTCAGTTACCACAGATACACTTTGTTTTTTATTCCCTTGTGACCATATCCATGCTGGGGTTTTCTGCGGTTGCAAGAAAATACATTTGAAAAACAAAAAGCTATCAGAATTAAAGCATTGACCACAGTCCGATAATATAAATCCACCAAAAGACACAGCTATGTTGCTAGATACTAAAGCTAAAAATTCAAAATAAAGCTGTAGTGCCTTTAAGGTAGTTACCTTTATAAGAAGGTGAGACAAATTTAAGATTTGAAAGTTAAGGTTTGCTAGGCGGGTAATGCTGGTTGTGTATATGATATTTAAATGTTCTTATACCAGTAAAATCCCTTCTATAGGTGCAAGTATATAAGCTATAACTCGATTTTGTTCAGAAAAAAAAAAAATGCAGAAAAACTGCATTAACCAACGCACATCTATCTCAGCACTGACTGTGCCTATCCTAGGTGCCTACCAGGGTAACTTTGCTCCTCTAGATGTACCGTGTGACCAAGACCTCTGGTTCCTCACCTGGGTGCACATTTCCCCCTCCCGGTCCACTACTGCTTGATTCTTGTTTGTGTGCAGGAGAAATCCTGCAGCTACACTCTGGTTTAAGCTCAAATATTGCATCGTTCTAACTCATCAGTGCTGCAGCTCTGCTGATAATTTCAGTCCTGGAAGTGGCAGTATTTACAGGAACCGGCTGCTTTCTGCACCGCGTTGCATTAGCCTTAGTGTGGCAAAAAAAATGTCTGCATTCTGCCTGGCTTCTCCCTGGCTGCCTCCTGCAGAAAGGCAGCAGGGATGAGTTATGGCTCTGCAGCCAAAACCGAGGGTACTTGAGGAAGGCTGCAGGCTTGGTACAGTGCAACTAAGATGGGAGGACAGCTGAAAGGAAGAAAGTGCTAGAAAAGAAAGACAGAAAGATGTAAATCCTTCCGTGAGAAAGATGCTCGGTGTAAAAGCTGCAGTGATCCGCACACAAATGCAAAATAGGAGGAAAGGGTGAGAGGCAAAAAGGGGAAAAGTGGGGAAAGCGGAGGCACGGGGCAGGCGGGCAGGGCAAGATGGAAAAGCAGCCGCAGAAAAAGCCGCTTTTCCTCGCCGCGTCGCATCACGCGAGGCTGCGGGCGCCTCGTTCCCACCGCTCCCAGCCAAATTCCCGGGAAGGCTCTGCGCGGAGCCGAGCGCCCCGCCCCGCGCGCAGGTGCCGGCGGAGTGAGGTAAAACCGAGGCTCTAGCGCACACGGGAGCGCATCTTACATAAGGCGCGGAGCCGTATAGGCGTAATTGGGGAGGGAGGGGGTTAAAATAAATAAATAAAAATAATAATAAAATAATAATAATCATCATCATCCCTAAAACGTCAGCAGCCTGGTCCGCCATGGAGTCCGCGTGAGGGGCGGGCGGCGCCGGGCCCGGCCGCGCTCCGCACCGCGCTCCGCTCCGCGCTCCGCTCCGCGCCCCGCTCCGCTGCCGTTGACTTGGAAACGCGCTCGCTGCCTCCGCCTCCCCGCGGCCCGTCCCGGCCCGGCCCCGGCGGCGCCGCGCTCGCCCAGCACCTCCCTGCGAGCAGCCACGGGCGCTGCMGCCGCGGCGCTTTCGGGGGGTCCTTTAGCTCGCCGCGGGGGGAGATGAGGCAGGGGACGATCCCCCCCGCCGCTTGAGCCGGCGCTGCGCGGTGCGGAGCGGCGCTGGATGCAGCCGGGAGCCGCGGCCGCGCGCGGGGCGCCTGCACCGAGGGCCGAGGCGGTGGTGGCTGCGGAGGTGAGTGACATTGCGCGTGTCCCCGCTGCCCGGCTGGTCCAGGCGGCGCTCGCCAAGGGGAGCAGGCAAAGATGTTGCTTTGGAACGATATGGGTGCAGGGTGTGAGGTGCCAGGAACGGCTCTGTGTGTAGGGGAAGGGTTTGGAGAGATGGGCTGCTGCTGCTGAGAATGACCTTCTTGAGGGATATTGGCCTTCCGAGAGCTGCTGCTTCAGCCTGATCGCTTTTTCGTGAAATTAAGGCATCTCCTTCGCAGCCTGGATTGAATCTGTTAAAATCCAGGAGCTGAGCCCGGCTAAGGGCCAGCGTGGCCCGGTGCTGGTGCTGGAGGGGAACCTGCCGGTTCTGTTGCCTGCAGGAAGAGCCTCCTTGGGCTTGAGCAGCTCCTTGCAGGGCAGCACTCGAAGGTGCCATGAGGGAAGATCCTGGCTGCTGGATTCCTGTGACAGGTCCCCTGCCACAGTCACATCTGCAGATGCTGGGGCTGCTGCGCTGCCCCTGCGTGCGCCGATGCCTGTGAAGGAGCGGGCAGGTTTCACGGCTCTAACCTGCACTTGTGGAGGGCTCCCAGCTGCAGCTCTGAACCGCTGTTTTTTTGAGATGCTTGCGCCTGCATTTTGCTTGAGTGATTTGGGTGCAGGACCACAAGCCTCCCATGCCTGCCTGTTAGCTCTGCTGCCATGTGCCCCTTTAATTTCTCGTAATAGCGCTGATCTGGCTTTGGATGTTTCGTTGCACAAGCTGCTTCATGTGTGTTCCTGCAGTATGTGCTCTGCAGGCTACTAACCCCTCTCAAGAGCGTTTTTCTCTGCAAGATTTGAGGAGAAACTCCATGGTTTTCTCTGCAGCATTTCTTCATGTCCATTTGCTGCCATGGACGCCCACAATTTGCTTTCGCTGGCGGCTCTGTATTTCGCGCCATTGGGGGCACACCCTTCGGGTGGCCGGCAGAGTGTCCCCTACAGGGGTGATAACAGCAGTCAGGCAGAAAAAAAATGGTCACTGGGAGAAACTCCGTATGCAGGAGGAAAAACTGAGCGTGTGTTTTGCAGTTCCTTAGGGAAAACTGGTTCTGTGGCTGTACGAAGTGCGAGCTGATGGCTCAGGTGCTGTTACAGATGACTTTTCTTCTGTAGTGCAGAGCTCTGATGGCTGAGGAGAGGTAGATACGAGGCGGAGCACAGCAGGACCCAGAGCCTCCCGCCTTTAGCTTGGCTGGCTCTGTCTCACCAACTGGTTGGAAGCTTCCACCCAAAAAGCTCTGGTCCCTGCCCTTGGATAAAGGACTTTATTCTGGGCTAGGCCTATGTGCTCTGAGGCCTGAGGTGCCTGTCTTTAGGAAGCAGGCGATAAGGGCAATCAAGAAGAAAAGATACCAGCTAAATGATACAGATGAAAAGACGAAAAATGACACAGGTGAAAATCCTGCAATGCTTCCCATTCCTGAAGCACTGACATTTCATAGCAAAATTCTGTGAAAGGCCATGGAGATTTTTTGATGACAGCAGACCTCACAAACAGGTCTGCATGATATAAAAATATACATACATATTACGGTTCAGCCTGTGGATTATATTCCTCCTACTTCAGTGAAAATTGTTGAAGAGACGAAAGTCTTTTCTGGACACATTACCTTCAAGGTAGATGTAGTTAGCTCCCAGTACAGCTCGATGTTCCAGTTATGGGCCTCAGATTTGGATTTAATTACAGTAATCTATAAATTACCAGGCAGGTAGTTGTAAAGTACCGCAGTGAAAGTGCCCTGGTTGTCTCAGTTCAGACTACACATTAATGGAAAAAGAAGTGACATTAAATTTAAAGAAATCTAGACAGAAAACAGAAATGTGTCCCTCCTGAGATGTGGGGAAAGGGATAAGCAGGGGGATAAGGATAACAGAAAATTCAGTGGACAGTGAAAGCTTAAATCCTTAAATGGGGAAGCCTGCCCTCCAACTTAAGCAGATAATGGTTTTGACAGCAGATAGAGGCTTGGTTGATATGCAGTGATGAGGCAATACAGAGGAATTAGGCCTTTTCCCCTTTCATTAATTAAAGAAAAATACTAGTGATTCCTTTGGGGTAAATCACAGTAATTTCACTATTTTTAGAAGACATTCTCCAGTTTTCTGTAATTGAAAATGAGTTGAATCTGACTGTCTAAATATAGGTTTGGTTCTGCTTTCACTGAAGTCACTGCAAGTTTGGTCACTAATTCCAAAGGTGTGAGCCCTGGCACAGGAGGAGCACATGGAGAATCGCAGATCAGATTCACCTGTGCCCTCTAGGAACAGCTTTTCAAAAGATTTCAAGGAGGTCACAGTCCCAATGACAAACTCAATACCTCCCTACTGATGTCACAAATTCTAACTTGCAAATTATTCATGATTTTTAACCATAATGTTCTTAGGGGGAAAAATATAACGTTATTGCAAAAATTCTGGCCTCTTAAAAATGCTGTTCCATGGACAGCTCCAGCAGTAACAGCTTGCTGCACCAACACTTAATAGCATTTTAAACCAACAAACTTTTAAACTAAAGCCCTTCAAAATCAAAACGCTATCATATTTAGATACAATATATAAGTGATTCCATGTTGATTCAAACTGTCTGGGAAATCCAGGTCTCTATGCTGCTCTTTCTAGGTCTGCAGGACTATGCTAAGTTACTGTGTTTCCACCCTTAACCCACACGCTTTCTTTGTTTTTGAGCCTTTTGGAGCCAGTGTGGAATAACTACCTTTCTCCTCCCCAAACACATTGTAACAAACACAATTAGATGGCAAACAAGTGTTGCTGCACAAAGACACTTGACACACAGTTGTGTTGTGAAAAAAAGACAATTCAGCTGAATTGTAATCAACTTAGATGAAAATGTCATGGTAGGGTAACAAAAACACAGCTGTATGTTTGGCATTGGGAGGACTTGCTGTTTATATTTTGGGTATGTACCTGGTTATTACTTCTTTTTTTAAAAGAGAGAAGCATGCATGATTTCCAAGAATAGATAAGTATTATTTATGACTACTTCTATATAAAAAAATACAATTTGAGTTATTATGTTGACTTTTTTTAAAAAAATAAAAAGTTTCTACTCTGGATAGCTAACAGGCTAAGCCATAAAATTAAAATATTCAGCCTGTACTAACAAAATATTATTTGAATAATTACATATAATATCCATTTCTATGCATACATGGATTAAAGTGATTTTTCTTCTGTCTTGATGTTTTAACCGGAAAAAAAAGTAAATTGATTGTTGATCTTCCTTAGTACTTACACTATAGCTAAATATTCATACCAACACTATCTACAAAATTCTTATATCACTGAGACAACTAAAATCCACCAGTAAAATAACACAGATGATGTTAACTAAAGCCATCATGAACTCAAATGCACCACAATAAACAACATGGCTTGAGTACATCTCTCTACTGCCACTGAGCTGATAGTGTCCCTCAAAACACCTTTTTGCAACTGCTTCTTGGTAGGAAGATTCTCTCTCAAGCAGCTGTTCTGTGTGTGGCCTTTTAAATTTGGCAGAGAAAGGATGCTATAACAGAAGCCACTTTGTAACTGCCAGGTATATATACGTATATGTATAAATTTTACATTAAGTGACAGAATATCATCTTAAATAGTAATTTCAAAGATTGTTTTTTAAAACCTCTTTTTCAACCCATGTATGTCCATGAAAAGATAAACCTACCTTAATTTGTAATTCAGTGACATTTATGATGGTATTTAAAATTCTGAGGCCAGCCTGCTCCAAATTAGAACTATTGTTCGATTATCATATTGTTTCCACTCCTTGAGTGGATGAGCCTCAGTCTTCTGATTATGTTTCTTGCTGGGAATATTCCCACAAGCAAATCTGAACTTTGCTTCATGACTATGATTGTAAAGGTGTGCAAAATTTGCTTTGTGCAAGTATGTTTGCAAGAAGGAATAGAACACAAAAGGCTTCACATATTTTTAAAATTATAGGGACATATTATTGGATACAAATTTTAATAATGTATTAGTTTGAGGCATTAACAGTTATCTCTTTTTTCTGGTGTGATGAGACTTTAGGTTGCACAGCTCCTGTTATGTCTGTAAAAATGTTCTTTGATGCCACAGGTCTACTCAATAGAGTGTGGTATAAACAAGGGATAATATTGTGCATCAACCCCAACAAGAAGTATAAATTTATGCCAACAAGAAGTATGAATTTATGAATTTTAGCACTGCAAACTACAATTCTCTATTTCCCCAAAGGGGACTGCAATCCCAAACACTTCAATCTGCATGACGGAAGTTCAAACCCTGATGAAGTAGCAGCCACCACATACGGAAAGGTCTCCATTACTGTTTCTATTACAGTCCCATCCTCTGCTAGTGCAAGTGGGTTATAAACTAAAATTAAATGCTTACAGAGAATATTCCCCTGGTACATGATGATAGAAGCCTCTTATTGTGTTGCCACCATGCAACTCTACACTTCTTCCCATTTCTGCAGACAAGGCAAGCAGGCCACTGGTGCCATAATGTCTCTCAGGATCATACCTAGAAACACTAAGGATCAGACAACTCCCCCCTGGCTCTAGAATGAGGCTGGAGTATAAAAAAAAAAATTCCTCCTACTCAGATTTTAAAATAAGAGTGGGGGACTAGAACTGAGATTCTCTGCATTTTTTGACTAACCCACATTGCTCTACTATTTGCGTCTTCTGATACACTGGAAAACAAGGAAGTCCAAGGAGAAAATACTGCAACATCTACATTTGGAAATCTATTAGGCAGAAGAAGGTTTATAAGAGTTGATCTGAAAGAAATAGGTAATGTCCATGGTAGTATAATCAGAGTAACCTGAAAAATGTATGAGAATATTAACAGAAAGAATTTCTGTTTGAAACTGTTATTGTATTGACAAAATATTTTGTATCAAAAGTATTTTGATATCTTTGTGTAGTGTCTTATTCCAGGTGATGTACATCTCCAACTACGGACTGGAACAGGTAACCTGCAGTTAATCACAGCTCATCTATATGGTTTCAGTTTTCGATTTTGGATATTTAATATTTTTAGGACATATCAAGCACTCAGCGAAAGCTCTCGTAAACAAACCAGTTCTTCACTACACATCATTTCCCCAGCTTGTATTAGGACCGGTCATAGGCTTTATGGCAAAGAGAGGTCAACAGAATACTAGCGTAGAGGGCAGAGATTAAAGGATTCCAGAAAACGATGCATATGGGCAGCATTTCTAGGATTTTGTCCTTCCTGTTGGCTTTTGCAAAAACCTTTAGAAATTTTACCATTGTGAATGAGCTACTTCCTGCAGCCAACATAAAAGACAGAGTGCTTGTTTGCTTGTTTGTTTTTATACAGAGCACTCATTTACACTAATTATTATTAGACCTGAGAAACTTGAACACAAATTGAAACTGTATCTCCTTCATCGGGACTGACAAAAGTAGTCTTAAAAAGTAAAGGGTACAAAAAAGGGACACAATGAGTATTCTGATGACAATCTATGTCTTGTTTTGCTCCTTTTATGCTCTTTCTGTACCTCTAGAAGATCAAAACTATTTGAAACTTTTATCACTACTTTGTCAATGTGAAAAGTTTTCAGTAAGTCAAGATATGACACAAATTGCTCCTAGCATCCATCTGGAAGCACCTGATGCCAAAAATACTTTGATAGGAGAAAATAAAGATGTGCAGAGGATGTATATTTGAGTGGTGTGGAGTCTTAATGGGATTGTTGCCAGCTGATATCAACTGAAACAAAATTCAAATTGTTTTAACCTGGGTTGGACTAAAAGAAAATCAGGCAGTTGGGAGCCATTTAGCTAGTTCTATCAGTTGCCTGCTCTTGCTGGAAGACAGAAGACTGTTTGTTGGGCATCTTCCTAGGTTCAATAGGTAAGGAATGTTATGTGCCTCGCTTTATGGGCTCCTTGGAATTTGGGGTTGATGTTAGACAATGTGTTTCTTCTTTTACTTTGAAGATGCATCCTAGGAGGAATTTTTCAGCCTTGCAGCAGAGAAGGGACCGAAACTCTTTAGAAGTTACCGAGGGACTTGGGCAGTAGTGCCTCTGTCACTTCTTCCTCATTACAGCATTAACTCTAGGGTCTCAATTTAGAAGTCCTGATGCATGCTGTGAATGAATACATCCCAATATATAATTTTAATCATAATTACCCTGGAAGGCTACAAGTAGTTCTTAGGAAAGAAGCTGGATACTACTTAACTAGGAGGTACCTGAGAACAGATTACTGAAGACATGAACCCTGCCTGCTGCTTGAGTTGTTTGATTGGTTTCTGAGGTGTCCTTATGCTTTTAGGATATAACTTTCAAGGTGAACCATGGTTCTGCTACATCTCATGGCCATTGACCCCAAACAGTAAATCTACTTTGTGGTTCTAGAGCTAATATGGAATCTGGAATATATCTAGTTGCAATATCGTTTGCACTGTTAAAACTGTGCACTCTGCACTCTTGCACTGAGCATGACCTCTGTGCGGGCGTATGGATATACCTTGAGCCTCTGTTTAACCTTCAGCATGTGTATTATTTTGTCCTCATGTGTGTATGTTATCTGTACAATGCCAACTACAGTTAGGAAGCTACAGCTTTTCTCAGTGGTAAAATTGCAGGTGTGTCTGCCATTTTAGTAGTGTGATGTGGTAGTACCACAAACAGCTTCTTCCAGTAATACTAGAAATGCAAAGTGAATTACTAAGGCTTCACTGCTGAATAATGAATAAATGAAAGGCTAGATTAGCACCTTTCAGCTTTAAGATAATTGCAGATAGTGCCGCAGCTGCTTGAATCAAGAAGAGAAATTGCAGAGAGTAAAAAGAACAAAAGGCAAGAAGAGCCATCTGAAATGCTGCTGCTGCTCAGGCTTGTTCTGTACAGCTGTAGTTGTGCATTTACCTGGTGAAACTCTTGCTTGAGCTGCTAGGAATATTTCAGGCAGAATAACAATGAAAGGACCAGATTTTATTGCTGTTAACAGCAGCAGTGGATCATGTATGTAGCAGAATAAATTAATCTGTAAATTCCCACCATTTGACTCAAGAGCGTATTCTAAATGAAATGAGTGAAAAGGGAAGGATCAAAATGCGGTCAGATGACTATGCAGGTACCTTAAAGGAGAGAAGAAAATAATAGTTGAGAAGATACAAAACGGAATCTTTTTTTTTTCCTCCTTAAGTTAAGATAACTTGTATGACAGAAGGAGAGCAGAATGCTTGCAGAGAGAACTTTACATATAAGTAACTAATGAAAATGCTGTCGTGTGTTTTAGGAAAATGCAGAAATGGTGGTCCCATGATGAGGGAGTCATTAGCAGGACTGGAGGGAATAAGACTTGTGTTGGGGGGGCAACATTTTCATGCTTAAGATATACTTATGCTTAAGATGTGTACAGCTCAAATTTGAATAGGAGTTGTAATTACCTCAAAAATATACGTGAGTAGTTGCAATGTTTATAGAATATAGAGTGAATCATCAGTACGTGTTACAAAATCCACAGCTACAATTGCCTGCCCTATTCCAATGCTAGTAATAGCTGTTCAATTACCAAAGCACAGCTGAAAAATAACAAAAGATGCAGCAAGAGAAAATCTGGTTGGATTTTGCCTTTTCTAATAATAAAAGAAGTCATCTACTGCACGGATGTTTCAGGTCTGGCAAAAAGATAGCTATTACCAACTTAAAATAGTATAACTCAAAATCTGTATGGTCAAATTTGTCTCTAGTGCTCATCATATAGATTAGACCTATATGTGAGCATTTACACATGGCAGGGTATGGCAGAGGCCAATCTGAGCCTCCTTGCATAGACAGAGGGGTTAACTTTGAAGCATCATATGATGCTGATAGCGCTTCAGTAGCTACGAATAATACAGTAACAATGAAATCATATAGAAACAAAGAACTGAATGACTTAACCATGTTTCAAGGGTAGTGTGTGACCTGGAGTGATGTAGCAAATGATTAAAAGTCTAGTGAAAGTAACTGAAAGCGTTCAGCTTAATCTTGCTTATTTAAAAAAAAAAAAAAAAAACCAAAGTTTTGTAGCACAAGATTGGAATTCTAGAAAACAATTTACTGGATATGGGTTTGGAGCTTTCAGGCTTGATATGAAAAATGTGGCACTTGAGCTTTTTCTGATTATACTTAAAGACTTTGCTCATTAGTAAGACTGATGGACAACTCTCACTATGACAGCCCATAAGGTCACCTTGAAATTGAATAAAAGATAACGGTTTTAGTAAGATATCACTCGCTCAACTACAAAAAACAAATACTTGGAAGATGGTGGAGGAGAGAGAAAAAATTATTTTTAGATATCTGAGGAGTCTGTTATTCACATAATCCAAAAGATGTCACAAACTTTAGTTCTAATGAAGCCTTGTGCAGGAAAAAACGTTAGAGAATTTCTCCAAAATAATATCCCTGCAAGGCCTACCTAGTTTGCAAGAGAGAGGGTGGATCTACTGACAGTTGAGAATTTGGAACTGAATTTAAGCTGTAGCAGAATTCCTTATCATCCCAAACTAAACTCATTTGTAATATTCATGTGCAAAATAAGTTAATATATTTTTTTTCTTGTGCCTGTCTATTGATCTGTCAAGCTGCAGACTCGTGCTCTCTTAATTACCATTTTCTGAGCTTGTGTTTCTTGGATTCTGTCTTGCATGCTGACCCAGTCTCAGCCAAAAGGATGAAAGTTGCTCTCCATAGCCTAAATGAAGCACTGCATCCTGCATTGCTGCTGTGATGAATGTGTTTTGTGTTACTGTAGAGAAATGAGTCTGCTGGGGAGCTGGAGATGTTGCTTTGCTTCCCTGCACAGTGTAGGAAGGCATCAGGTATCCAGCAGCTTAAACAAGGACAGATTGGGGGAAAGCACATTATGGAATACACCTTTACTTCAGAATTTTCATGCCAGCAAAATTGGAAAGCCTCTAAAAGGGCTTGCAAGGGTTAAGGAGCTATGAGGTACCCAGGGGGGATGAGGAGGTAGAATCACAGTTCTTTACTCAGACAGCTGAAATTTGCTTAAATGCTAGGTTAATGCCTTTTGAGGGCAAAGCAAAATGTCATACAGAAAACGCTAATTTAGATCCTGAAACCAGGAACTAATTAGCCATTGTACAATACCACACCTGTATGCTAAATTCCTGGTTGCAGAGCTCGGTTTTGTGCTATCTCTTTGTCTATTTGGACTGGACCCAAATTAATTCCATACAAAAAATGGCACACGGATAACTTCCTCCACCTTCAGTTTGGTGGTGACTGGGGGAAATTATTTGGATTAGGGAAGGAGCAGCTGTATAAATGGCTTGGTGGTCTGGAATGCGCCTGCCGAAGCTCCTGCATGCAGCAGGATTGTAAGGCTGTCAAAGCTTCTGAATTTCAAGAGAAGCAGAATGAGGCGTAGGCTGCAGCTGTAATCTGTGCCTGGTAGCATCTACATCCTTGTCCATGAGTCACACTTCAGAAAACGCTGGATTTCATTTAGCTTCTTCGTATGTGTATTTTTTTTAAAATATATCTATTATTTTTTCCTTTGGATTATGACCTAATAGATCTTCCCCTCTTTGTCTCTTTCTTCTGTGGAGGAAATCATGTTCAATTTGAGTTGCTAAGATGGAACCTAGAAAATCCACAGTTCCCTTTGGATACCATTTGCCTGATTAATTTTATGTAGCCCATGGGTGGCAATCTCTGTTCACCTTATTGATCAGATTCATCACTGATAATGGTCTTGCCTCTCTCCTAGGGTGATATTCACCATCTTCCAGGTGTTGTCCTCCCTTTCTTCTCTTGTAACGTTACAAACATCATTTTCTTCTGCTTCTGCATCTTGTTTTGAGTCCTCGTGATGTTTGCCAAGTTTTCCTTACGCCTTCCCCTGTGTTAGACAATCATAAGGAATATTTGCTTTACTCTCCATAGTCCTGTTTTCCTCTCCTAGTCCTTCCCATTTTGATGAGCTCTATGATTTTCTACCTGTTTCATGATGCTGCTCTTGCATATGCTACTCATCCAATCTGCGTCTGCTTCTCTGTTCTTCCATTCACCAAGATTTCCTCGATTTGGTATCTGTGAAACTCTACTCACTTTCAGTTGTTTAGTTCCCAACTTTAACTATCACACTGCCAATCCATCCATGCCATGCTCTTGCAAACACTTAGTCAACTTTCTGTGACCTCAGTGTTGATCACTACTGCAATTGATTTTTGTGTTTTGTTTTCCTCCTTCCAAAGCTTTTTGCTCTTTCTCTCATTTCAATGTACATCTCGGCAAATGCAAATCCTGATTTGCTTGCAGGAATTTTTTTCTTCCAAGGAAATAATTTGGCAGAAATTTAATGAACTAACTAATTTCTTTCACTATGGCTTTAATCTCTCTCTTTCTCTTTATTTTTCTCCCTTGCCTCTGAGTGACTGAATTCCACGTGCATGAGCCTATTCCTACAGCTTCTGAATGACTCCTCAGCTCTTTTCCATCAGCCATCTTCCCTCTTTGCCCAACTTTCATTGATTTCATTGAGTTCATGAATGGCCCACCTATAAACTATAACAACACATGCTAAGTATTAAAAAGCAACTCTAACGAAGCTATAACCTATGCTGCTGTTATCACCTGAGGGGCTTACAGAGCCCTGATGCCGGTACTACCCAGGTGCTGCTTTCTCTTCTTGCTTTGTTCCATTATTTTAAACATTAATCTGATATTTGTACATCCCTAAAGCAGCTGCAGTTGCCGCTTCTCTTCTCCCTGTGCAGCAGCCAGGCTTTTCTGCACACCTGCTAGAGATGCATGGTAAAATTATTTTAAAATTTCATTCTTTATGGCAGTCTAAAGGTCAGTTCTGAAATGACAGCTGAAGGTTTTAGGTATTAATGCTGTAGAGGTTTGATGTTTTGCATAAGAAATACCTTGATAAGTTTTTAGCTAGACTGTGCAATGAATATTAACTTCTTTGGCTTCACTATTATTCTCATTATGATATATTACACAAATATAAATCCATCATTTGAATGCCTTGTCTCATTTTTCGACAGCCATCAAGCAAGATGCTGCAGATTTTTTTCTTTGTAAGGCTACAATGCATTTTGTAGTATATGTCTGTGTCCAATGCTTTAATAACAATTTAACACAAGTTGCTTTACTATTATATGGTGATTAGTGTCCACTTATTGCAGAGCAAAATTATTGCATCCTAGGCCTCTCTTTCTGGTTGCTCTTCTGAACTGACTTTCCCATTTCCTGTTAGCCTCGTTTGCTCTCATAGCCGTGGCTGCTTAGCAGAGTTCTTGACTTCCTCAGTAAACCATCTTGGGGATTTCCTGATAAATATCATATTCCCCCATGTCTCTTCTTCCCTTTAATAGTGCAAACCTGTGAAAATGAGGTTTTGCTCAAGTGCCACTGTTAAATTGCTGGAATTCTCTGTGGACATGTATGGGTCACCAGGAACTCCGACTCATTGGTTTAGCTTAGCACTTGCAAGTCCTAGGTGTGTGCTGTGAATTTGCTAGATGTGCTTGCATTTGTTTTGCTTCAACACAGGTAAGTGCTCAGGCAGTTCTAGTACTTTCATAATTTTCGGTGCAACATCCCATTTAAATTACTCCAACTTCTGAGTGTAGATTAGCAAAGCTAACGAAGCAGTCAGGACAAGTGAGCTGGGAAAAGTGCAGTTTGGTAAGTTTTTCTCTGGTACCATATATTCTGTAATGCTGGATATTGTATCAAGGAACTGAGATTGCTGGTGGCTATATCTAAAATTGCCATAGAAAGCTTCACTCCAGCTCTTTGAAATTCACTTTCTTAAATTATATTCTACTGAGGAAAGTTATATGCAGGATCGGGCTTATTGGAATGGCTTTAGCGCAGGGAAATAAATAAGACTTGTCTCCTAAAGCTTGGTTGGGGGCAGGCTTAAGTTAAATAGGAGACTAAGAGTAGCGCTTGCATTTGGGACAGAATGCAGTGGTGTCTCTACATCACCAGCCAAACTTCCTGCTGCCAGCAGCATCCTGCATACTCGGTCTCTGTAGTCACTGCGAATGGAATCAACCCCTCCGCCTCAAGTTTTGTTCTCAGCCTCAGAACCAGCTCCTCTCAATAAAATCTTTGGAAAGGGAATATCTTTCAGGGCACTTTCTGCAACTCTGCTTTCCCTAGTGAAGCAGAGTAGTTACTGCAGTAAGTAGTTACTGCAGCATGAGAAAATTGGGTCCATCTTGCCCTAGGGAAGCTGACAGCATGGGGTTGGCTTGCTTGTTTTCCCCCCCAGGAAAACACCAAGGAAGTGCTGAGACAAGGGGTTGAGAAGGTCTATTACTGCCAAGACCTTGATCAGCTGGGGAAAGACTGCTGTGCTTTCCTGAGGACAACAGTAGCACTAGGAAGGAAAGTAGCAATACAGAGGAGGAAGGGTCAGCATCAGAACTTGCAGGGCTCTGAAACGTTTCTGCACGACAGTCTGTAAATGCTACAAGGAAACCAGACAGCCAGTCTGCACAGATCGAGAAAGTAGGTAGGTTTATGTAGTCATAAAGCTGTTCTACAGTCCTATCTGCATAGAAACACTTTGGGTCTTAAACACGTGATCTCCCACAAACAGCAAATCATATTCACGAAGGTATTGAGCTTATCAGTCTCATTCACATGTTCTTCTTCAGCTGAACTGTTTGCAGCTTGCAAACTGGGTTTTTTTTTTTGGTTTTGTTTTGTCTTTTTACTTTGTCATATGTAATGATACATATTTCACAGTGTATGTGGGAAAACTTATTTAAATCAATTTTTCTTATTGTAGTAAACTATTTGTAAGTGATAACATTATCACTTTAGAAAGCTATGTTATCACCTCACTGTATTTTTACTTGCAACAGTGATATTCAAATATCTTAGGAATTTATGCAATGACTAGATGCCAAGAAAATGGAACCTCACTACTGTGCATCTCATTTGCAAAAACATAGTGTTTATGTATTTATTGTCCCTTCTGCAGTGCGGAGGTGCTACTCCATCCTTTGCTGTGGGAAACACAAGAATGGCAAGCAGGGTAACTGACACGTAATGCGGTGCGGGGTACGGGTGACACATCTGAATCGCATCGGAAGCTCTGTGGCGTAGAAATGTGCCACAAGGAACACTCCATAGGATGTACACGCTCTCTAAAAATAATCGTCCTCCTTGAAAGCGGTTTTCTACCAAACTGTTTGTCACACACTACTGGCCTCAACAATTGCCTATGATTCTAAAAAAAGATTTGCTTGTATGGGTGATTTACCATAACTTCTGATAGTTTGGAAGGAATAACTTCCTTTCAAAGCAAGAGAAGCTCTTGCTTCTCGTAAATGTATCAAGGAGGACAGAGATGATTCCACACTTTAGCAATTTTTTTTTTTCATCTTTTATCTTTGAGATGTTTAGAAAATAGCACAAAGGCTTGGAACAGTGATCTGATCAGTAATATGAAAATGGAATCTCTGAGAATGAGAACTTAAAGCAAAACTGTGTTAAAATGCTCAGAACATGTCAGAATAAGTGTGATTAATGAAGCTAACTCTAATTTCAGTGCAATAAAATAAGAAGTTAGTCCAATACCTACTATAATTATTTCCCCATCCCTGTATGGCCAGGAAGTCTCTCATTGAGAAACAGTTTCCTCCACTTTTAGGTTCTCACCTCTTATGGCATTGGAAGAAAGCTAACTATATATGAAGTATGGTCCCTTGGTTTTTTTTCTGTCCGTATCTTTGACGCAGTAGAATAAATAAGGCAATATTAATGACCATTCTATTAATATGCATACAAGTATTTTCATTTTCTGTTGATCTGTTCTTCATGCATTCACAATATGCTAATGTTCTTCTAATGTGCGAAGGCGAGTGAGATAATACAGACTTTTTTTTTCCAGTTTTAATACAGGTAGTACCAATATATGGCGCATTTAGGAAAAAAAAGGACCTCTAAAAGCTGAAGGTACTTGAAAAGGTTAGACTGCAAGTCTGTCCATCTATGCAAACTTAGAGGGTAGGCAAGCACTCTGAATTGTCATTCATGAAGTTAGTTCTTATATTGACTTGATAGTTAGCCCAAAGCAACTGGGTATGAGAACCTCCTCAATGCCAAGATGCCGTTACATAACTGTGAAGTCTAGATATGGGTACCTGCAGGGACCCCATATCTCAAAGCAGTTGCGCGGACTCTACATTTCCATCTGAATGTTACTTAATTTGTGTTGAAAGAGAATGCTATGCAGAAGATAGAAGGTAAGATTAGGATGGCTTGATGTAACAAAGATGTAATATATGAATAGCACAAGAATAGCAATTCTGCTGTTAAACAGAGGTGCTGAGATCTTCACATATAGCTCCTCTAAATGACTGAAGGACAAAATCCTAGATATAGCAGTTATTCCCTACCAACCCTGGAATGTTGGTTCTTCCTTTAAACCTAGAGATGCTAAGAAGTCTAAAAGCTGAACTCTATTTTAACCATTCAGTCCTTTGACAGCACTGCAGCTGATGTAATTATCCTCACCTATATCTGTGGATCCCCTTGAGTCTTTCTGCTGTGCAGTATCTCAATTTAAATTCCTTAAATATTACCTAAAATTATTATTTGTTGTAATTAACCTCTGCTACACTGACACCTCTGGGAGGGTAAAGCAGGATATCACTGATAATCACTTTTGGCATACTAAAAAAAGTCAATTTTCAGCAATGAAAAAAGTACATTCTAGAAAAGATGTACTAATAAATGTATGTGTACTAGTAATGTATTACACATAGCAAAATGGAAGACGTGTAAAAAGAGCTCATGTTTTTCAAGCAGAGTAGAGTGGTTAGGATAGGAATGAAATCCCTGTTCTCCTGTGTACTAAAATAATTGCATCTTGCCCCTTGATGCAGGTGATGGGAGAAGAATGGTAAATGGGTATTGTTAAATCCAGCTTTTACTTCCCAAATAGCTAAGTAGAGATGATTTCCTAGCAACGAAATAACTCTTGTTCTCTAACTATTCTGCAGGTCTGTGTAGAACTGTTTCCTTCAGTGTGTATTTTGATGCTTTTTCCTGTTTACATCAGAATGCTAGTAAGTTCATGCAGGAAAAACGTCAAAATACATCTAGGGCACATTTGAAAATGGAAACTAAGAGGCTTAGTCTTATGTAAGTGTAATGAAAATTATATTTCTTTAGTAAGCTTTGATTTTTAAGATGAAAAAAAAGCCTACCTCTGAGACTTTATCAATGGCATGTAGTTTAGCAGCTAAAACCCTCACTTAAAGGTGCTTTGGACACACTGAAGCAGACAGTGGAATAGGCACCAACAAAGGCCTGTAAGACTGTCAGTGACGGGTGCTGTGACCATCATCTGAGGAAATGGAAGCCGTGAATCTGTGTGAAATACAGCCTTCCGGTTTCCACTGTGCTCGAAGCTTAGTGGGAGCAGCAAGCCCTTCCTAAAAGAGTCAAGCTATCCCCAATCAGCTGGCAGTGATTTTTTCTTCTGCTCTGTGAGGGGTTGCTGGCTTCTGTAGTGCTCTAACTAGTGTGCTTACCTCCTAATTTAGCAAAGAATTATTACTCTAACTGAAAAGCCATCAGTGCTTTCTCCAGGTGGCATTTCTTGGGCGTTTTGTTAAAGCATTTGCCTCTAACACAGAATTTCTGTGTTAAAAGTGGAAGAAAGGCTTAATAGCAATAGCTTTGTCCTGAAAAGAAGCTTACTAAAGTTTGTTATGCTGGTATATCACTTTATTCATTAAGCAAGTAGTATGTTCCATAGAATTGTTCTCCAAGGGGAAGGAAGGTACGTTGCCATTTTCTGCCAAGATCAGCAACTATTCCCTTATACAAACCCTTTCACAAAAACCATGGAGCAAACTTAATCCCCTCCTTTTGCTTCATTATTGTATGTTCAGTGCAAGCAAAATGCTCAGGAAAAGATGAAAGAAAGCGCAGTATGACATGTATCCAAGTACCAGATACTGATATAAACAGACGGGGAAAAGTAGTTGTGAGTTTGTCTCATTTTCTACTTGAGGAGAACCAGTTGGAACAGGACTGTGCAAGAAAAGCACTGCCATGAGCTCTTGCCGAGGGAATAATTGGGACACAGCTCAGCACTGTTTGTTTTCATGTAGGTTTAGATAATAAAACACAGAAGGCTGGAAAGAAAAGAGGATTTGATTTACTATTGTTCGGAAACCAAATTTTCTTAGGTCTGCAAGCTTCAGCTGCCCCTGTGTTTTTGCTGGGTTATTAGATTTTTTTTGCTGTGCTTTATATTTTTTTTTTCCATCTGTATTTTCTGTTTGGGATGATAAAAGGTTGAGAAGTCTAGAAGAGGAGGAAGTGAGTGGTGTGCAGCAAGAAAAGGAACCCTCATTTCATTCATTTCTTTTCTCGGTGTTTGGCAGGTGGAAAGCACGGATCTAGAGAACTGGATCAGCTGAAGAAGTAGGGGAAGAGAAACCAAGCCAAGTCCAGCACCACTGAAAAGATCTTCAGCTTTATCTAGTGGCATCACCCCAGCAACCAGAGAATAAAATCGAAAGACGAGGGCTGAAGCAGGGAAGGTGAAAGTGCAGCTCCTTACCTTTGGAGAGAAGGCAGCAAAATAATTATGCAGATCAGAAAAGAAGATTTGACCGATGTAGTCAAAGGGTGGGAAAGGGGCATGTCCTTTCATTAACAGGAATGTGCCACGGTTTATGCACTGTGAAGGGGAATGCCATGAGATCTACTGAAGAGACTATTTCTGTGTTTGCATATCTACATGGTTTTGCTCCCCTGCTGGGACTGAACTAGGTGGTACAGGTCCCCTGGACCATCAGGTATTGGATAAAGATTCCTCTTTTCTTCCTATACCTGGCACAAGAACTGAAAGACGCTGATGCGGGTCTAAAAGACGTGGGTCTTTTTCAGAGACACAAAGAAACCGAGATAATCTCCTGCCTTTCCCTTCTGCAACAGCCTGCTGTACCATGGGATGTAGGCAAAGCTCTGAGGAGAAAGAGGCCGCGCGGCGGTCCCGGAGGATTGACCGCCACTTGCGCTCTGAAAGCCAGCGGCAACGAAGAGAGATTAAGCTCCTGCTCCTGGGTACCAGTAACTCTGGCAAGAGCACGATAGTAAAGCAGATGAAAATCATCCATAGCGGCGGCTTCAACCTGGAGGCCTGCAAGGAATACAAACCTCTGATCATCTATAACGCGATCGACTCCCTCACGCGGATCATTCGGGCACTAGCCACCCTCAAGATAGAATTCCACAATCCCGACAGGGCCTATGATGCTGTGCAGCTTTTTGCCCTGACAGGCCCAGCTGAGAGCAAGGGCGAGATTACCCCTGAGCTCCTGGGGGTCATGAAGCGGCTCTGGGCAGACCCCGGAGTGCAGGAGTGTTTCTGCCGCTCCAACGAGTACCACCTGGAGGACAACGCYGCCTACTACCTGAACGACCTGGAAAGGATTGCGGCACTGGACTACATCCCTACTGTGGAAGACATTCTCCGTTCTCGGGACATGACYACTGGGATTGTAGAAAATAAGTTTACCTTCAAAGAGCTGACTTTCAAAATGGTGGATGTGGGTGGGCAGCGATCGGAGCGCAAAAAGTGGATCCACTGTTTCGAGGGGGTCACAGCAATAATTTTCTGTGTGGAGCTGAGTGGATATGACTTGAAGCTATATGAGGATAACCAAACAGTGAGTGCATCTTGCTTTCTTTTCCCACCTGCCTTTCTTTCTCCCATAGAAAGGTGTTTTATTTATTTATTTATTTTTAATGAGTTTTGCTGAATGTTCAGGCTTAYGTGGTTAAGTGCTCTTCCCCCTCCTGCCCCCCCCCCCTTTCCAAGGAATGCTTGGAGTTGCAAGGGATGGTTGGTTGGGGGTAGACATCCTGGTGTAAGGGGGTGGTTAATGTGAACATTGTGTTTTGGAAGACCTCGGAAATCTTGAATCTGAAACAGTAACAAGTAACATTTGAGAAATGAGAAAATGTTTGAAATAATTTTTTCCTCCACGATTTTCAAGCAGGATTTGAGATATTTTGAAATTTTTTWAAAGTTTTCATTCTAATTAAATGTTAAGACTGTTATGCAGCTACTCTGCCTTATCCAGTGAAAAACTACTCCTGTTTTAATTATCTCTAATGCTACTGTTAGCCTCTAGTTTGCTTAGCACAGAGTAACTATGGAGATATATGTGCACACTTCCGCATGTATGACTGTTGTCTTTACTGTTACCTTCAGCTTGCTTGATGACTGTCATAGGATTTTATTTGAGTTTTCTTTTGACAGCCTTGTAAAAACATGATGATTAAGAGATGAGAATTTCAGGGAAGGAGTTTATGATGCCATCATCGCATGATTCTTAAACTTGCGATACTTGCATTTGTAAACAGCTGCCTTTCAGGAYGAACTAAAACCTATGCCCTGAAAACCAGGGGGTTAATCTTGCAGGGCTTTTACTTCTCTTGTCCTCCCTTAAGCACCTGCAGTTGTWCTACACTTAGAGCTTGTCCACCAAGGATCACTTCTTTGGGTGCTTGAGGACATTGCATCCCTTGTTCTTTAACGTGGGATCACTACTAAGTGTTGCTACGAAGGAGACTTTTCCCAAGGAGATATTTCTATATGCAGAATCTAACCGAATGTCACCAATATTACAGGAGAGGAATGTTTCCATTCTGTCTAATGATTGGATCTGGGGACTTCTTGGTRGAATTGGATTACTAACCATCTTCAGGTGTTATTGCTAGTTGGACTATTTTTTTGTGTGTCTTTGTATGTAGCAAACATCCCTACATTAGAGTTTTGGAGCGTATCATCAATAGAATTTAGTGTACTRAATATTTAAGAGCTCTAATCTCTGCGATATAATAGACTTCAAATGCCAGTATGGATGTGATGCTACTCTGAAGTTGCAATTAGCATTTGYTATATGCAACCACCTATTCCCATTTCTCTTTGCCTTTGCTTTTTCTTCTTTCCTCCCCACATTCATCATAAAATAATTTCAGGTATCTTATCCTAAGAAAATATAGTATGGATACTCTGATATATACTCTGACTTTTCTTGCTATTGTTTYATATTAGACTTTTATAGTGTCAATATAGCTGACTTTTAWTTTTTTTWAAAAAAAAGGTTTATTAAGGGCTGATGTATTTCCTAAAGATGCAGAATATCTGATCCTGATTTTAACAATTACTAGAAGAATGACAGCAGGTTTGCAGAACCCAAAACTTGCACAGCCAAGACCTTACTGAAAGGTACGGCAGTAAAAACAAAAGCACAACTTCAGCTCCTTCCCTCAAAACCAGCACAAGAATAGAAGATCACTGAAGATAATAGATGTAACTATTCCCTTCAAACACCATGACTAGAAAAGGAGTTGGCTAAGTATGATGATATAAAATCTATTCTAATTATTCAGAGTTAAATTATTTCAATTTAGTCACACGTCTAACACTGAGCATTTTTAGTTGCTAATACATTTTTCTTTTACAAAGATTCTCTTTTTTTCCACACTAAGAGGGAGCTAAGTGAAAAGTTTGAGGAGTAATTATACGTAAATTTGAACCGAGACTGCAGAACAGTTTCCACAAATATGCGCTCTGACAAGCTTGCCTTATACGGTTGAAGCCTTTCTGTGTGCACTTTCTCTGATTCTTCAAGGAAAAGAATTTTATTCTTTCAAGAATTTCAAGAACGTTAATCTAAGCTGGATTTTGATCAAATACTTTAGAAACACTTCATTTTGCTGCAGCTACAATACCCAGTATGAACTACTAATTAACACTGCATAGACCAAGATAACTAAGACAATTTTTGTAAAGATGTGTTTTAGAAATTTGCCTGCAAAGAGTAAATAGAAATTTTTTAGTGAATAGAAAGTTATCCTGCAGAAGCAAATAAAATATGAAATCTCACGTTAAAGTTGAGCTAAAGATTTTCAGTAAAATAAAATTAGTAATATATAATACTGTTTTCAAAGTTCAAACTACATCTAACCAAAAGTTGCTTTAATTGCAGTGCATTATTTTGGATTTTATGTGAAGGAGTGAGTTGATAGAAAAGAGAAGTGGATAAAATTTGCATGCACAGTAATAAGCCTATAGCCCTTTCCTAAGCCTCTGTGATCTCRGAGAATGACCATTCTTAAGAAGAAGATGGCAAAACCCCTCTTGCTGGTGTGAAAATGAACTATGCAGCAAAGCCTAAAGATACAGGAGATATCCTCAGCTGTTAAAACTCATGATTCAGAGTTGCAGGCAAAATTCAGTGGTTTGAAAATRCATTAAGCATCTTACTATTCTATACCTCAAACATACACAGCAAGGAATCCAAGTGATTTCCTGGCTCTTGAACTGGGCTTGAGAGGGGGGTTATCCTGCACTAATGTGAAAGTCCTCTATTTATAATTAAATATATACTACACTAATTTTCATTCTTCACCACGTGGTATTAAAAGAACTAGTGTCTGCAGCTTTTGGGCACAGGATAGTCAGTGATAGCAACTGTTGGTCCGGATACTTCATGCAGTGCTTCTTTGCTGGAAAAACGCTAGACGATTTTCTGTTTATTGAGAATCTAGCATTTGGACGTCCACCTTGCCCCTGCTATAGGTAAGACTCAGTCTTATATGCACTGCTTGGCACGTTCTACTCCAATATCCAAAMACCTGGACAACTTTGCACTTCCAAAATACATAAGTCAAGTGWACTATCTTGTTTAAACTGGGCATTGTACAGGACTACTTTTTTCCTCCGGAGTACAAGGGAAGAATAAAACCTGTCCGTAGTATCATATAATACCTTTTCTGAACGAAAAGCAAGCTATCTTTGTGATATAAAATAATTTAAAATGCTTCTGCTTGAGGCGTGCTATTTAAATGTCTGAGAAGTCAAGAGACATTAGGATACTTTGAAAGTAMGTAAGTAATGTCTCTTCAGTTGTGTGGTGGCCTGACAGTACCATCCTATCTTTAAATGTCTAGATCTTAGTCACAGCTCGTACAGTAGAGGAGAGGCCGCTGCCTGCCTCAGGCAGGATGGTGCATGTCTGGTGTCTGCTCAGGTTTCTCAGCCTTAGTAATTTCTGCCTTGTGAAGATACTGCTGCAACCACTCTGAGTTCATACTCGATTAACTGGTACTGTGTTTCCTTTGTAGCCATGAATGGTAGGCTTAAAATGTACTTGTATTACAGATGTGCACACAACTCAATTTGCCTGAAAACCTCCGAGTTCACGGTTACCAAGTGGTGTTCCTGTTCTTTACTAATGAATTAAGCTGAACTTAAATGCAGACATCTTTTGTGCAGACAGCTTTTTCTTCCTTTTGATCCCAAGGAAAAGTACTGTTTATCTTGGTAATCATGGTAATGTTTAGACTAGCAGACCGGTAAAAACTCTTTTGATSCTACTGTAGTAGGAATATAAACAAGGAAGGATTCCTAAGGAGAGTGACAGGGCAGATTTGGAGCTAAACTAGTGAAGGCATTTTGATATGGGAAAACAATTAATTATTAGCACAAATTGGATAATCAGAAGGCATGAAACTTTTACAGTTTATCCACTGCCCTTCCAGTTTTGCTTATGAACTTKTTTTATGCTGAGACACTATTTGTGTTTTCCTATTGTAATGGGAATCAATTTTTCTTTTTTTGGTAACCTCTCCTTGACATGAGAGAAACATTGTCCCTATTTTTTTTTTTTTACCTTCATTTTCATAGACATTAAGAAAAACATTTCTCATTTAAGTCTAGGCTATGACTGGTAAATGACTGGTTTCTTGCAGTTCTTCAGACTTTAAAACTAAAAAGAACTAGTCTATAGGCAGAAAAAAACAATATACTCTGAAAAATCATTATGGATGATGATTTAGATTCTAGCTCCTAGGAAAAATTAAGTGTCTGGAATATTCCCCAGTCATGTCCAGGCTCATTTTACCTARGGTTTTAGCAGGCTGGACTATGGCTGGATCATAATCTCCTATGATCTGTTTTTATCCCTTTTCTCCAATCCAATGTTCCTTAGCTCCACTGCTTATAGAGACGCTCAACATTCCTATCCAGAGTCTTACTAACCCTTGGCTTCTTTATGTTGTGATGAAAGGGAACAGTATGTAACTGCTCTACAAGTACATACCCTCCTGTAATGTGAAATTCTGCAGACTTTTTTTTTTAATAACTTATGAAGAAACTGGAAATTTTTACCACGAACGTTTTCCTTTATCAGTCAGTATAACAATATTGCCCTACTTATCTAGGGTGATTTCAAATCTGATCTATTTCTGAATTTTCAGTTCCGTAACATCTTATATATTCTTTTTGCCTCATTTGTAATAAATATAGCTTTATCTTTCCATCCTTACAGCTAGTATGACTCAGCTAACTAACAGCTGCATCACTTGACACAGATGCAAATGAGATTTGTACACTACCTTTTCAAAGCCCTTGACAAGATTTTTATTTCTGACCAAACTTCTGAGAATGTTGTCTTTTTTTTTTTAATCATGATGATTTTATATCAAACAAATAATTTGTCTTAATTTCCAAAGATCTCTGCAGCCTGGTTGACCATTCTTTCATTCTATGTTAAGTAGTCAATTTGGGGTTCAATAAGCCTTGTCCCAATCATCTGCCTGTTAAAATTTTTGTGATGCAGGATATGCCTGTGCAGAACTTTGTCTTTTTTAATAAATTATAATAGTTCTATGATATATATAAATATATGTTAATCACAATTCCCTKCTGGTGACTTAAGGATTGATTAATTTCAATTTTCTTTCTCAAAGCAACTGCGAGTGAGTGGATAACTGAAGTATTAGGCTTTTCTAAGGCTACACTTTAAATATAGCATCATCTTCAAAGTAAGACACAGAAGAAAGATGACAAAACACTGCAGSAAACAGTTCAGACTGTAGTAGGCTTTGTGGAAAATGAGTCTTTTAGCTTATGATGCAGCCTTTACATTGTTTAGTCTTTATTTAGTCATAGCTTACTTGGAAGGCCCTGTTGTTGGGCAGTTGTATGAAAGCCAGTTTCTCCTAGKATTATTATTTTTTTCAGAAATGTACAGAATTATCTTAGCCTTCCTCCTTTCTTCCAAAAGACCAAATTCTCTAGGATCTTGCTTGCTTTTCTTAATGCTTCATTTTTTTTTTTTTTGAGCGTACAATAAATTAAAACTCCTTTCAGGCATGCAGCTCTTCTCTCACAATACTAATAATAGCTGTGAGGACTGGGGAAACTGTRATTACACAGAATTCAAAACCTTATTAGCACTTGCTACTAACTGGTAAAAATCCACACTGTTTTAGCCGAAATATCTTTCTGACAAGCTTGGTCCTTTGGGAATCTGAGAGAAAAAATGACCTAAACCATTTAGGTCTTCTCATTTTTGYAAAGCATTTGAATTTCAGAATATTTGAGTGTGATCTTTGTGTGGGAGCAAAGCCTAGATGACTTAAGCATAGACGTGTGTAATCTCTCAGCACCGTGACTGGAATTCTAGCATGGACTCTTTTTCACTTTAGAAAGCAATATACATTTTTCTTTATAAAAATTTAAACATATATAATAATTATATAATGATATATTAAAGTTCTAGGCAAATGACCTTGCTGAATGTGTGCATCTAAGCATATGTCTTTTAAATGAATATATAATGAAAATTCTTTTGCAAATGAAATCYTTCTTTCTTTTACTGCAAGTCTGAGGATCATTACACTGTTCATCTTAATACTTCTGATAAGGATGTCCGCATCCAGAACACTGGGCAACAATTTTCTATGGTTTAGGCTTCTTGTAGTATGCTGATCTGAACTTCATTTTCCATGCTGCTGCAGTTACTAATAATAACGTTAGACTGACTGTTCTGGCTCTATATTTACAGAATTATCTCCTTTAATTGTTTTAAAAAATCATAAATATGATAATGCATTGCAATATAAATAAATGCATTGCAATATAAAAAGTGAAAACTATCCTTTCTTACRACATACTTTTGCTAGAAGAAGGAGGCAATATCTGATGATCAAAGTRTAATAAAGTTTTCTGTGAAGTTTTTCTATTTTATTTTTATTTAATCCATTTAATTCTATTTAATAAATATTCAAATGATGCCTACCAGTCAAATTTGGGGGATAGCCAGAAGGATTGTATGTGTGTATAAGAYCCCCCCATCAAGCACTTGGAGAATCTTGTATCACTGTAATATTACTAYAGCACATCTAACTTTGTCTCCACCTGCAGACACTTTTTTACTGCTCMAAAAAAATATAACATTTCAAGATGATATTTTGATCTTCTGATAAGGTAACTTGCCCACATATATCTAGCAGTTTATATACTAATACTAGTTAGTATATAAATGGCTAGAGTAGATAGATGGGTATAGCAACTACTTTACTAACTGAGTGTTTATATATGTTATAACATGCTGAAGTGTAAGAGAAAAGTGTGTATATATATCTTAAAAAAAAAAAAGAGGAATGAAATAGTTCACAAGTATTAATGTGTTTAACTTTGCTTCCAGAAAATGGTATCTCAAAATTAGGAACTTAACGAAGATTAAGGTGATTTGGTTGTGTGTTGTTTTCTATTGGAGATCATAAAATTATGCCATGGTAAGAATGTGCGTGACCTTGTTTGTTTTTTTTTTTTTTTTTTTTTTTTTTTTTTTTTTTTTCCCCCTTCCACAGAACTACTCTTTATTTCCTGGGGATTGTCAGATAYTTTTCTAAATAAAGTTTAGAAGCTGAAGGACGTAAATAGCACTTATACAATTTGTCTGTTCCATCACTGCACTGTGAAAGTGCTTCAAATGATAATTGTTTTTTCATTCGTTTAAGGTTTATCTGTAGCCTTTTAACCTTAGCATAATTAGTATAATTTAAATCTGGTATAATAACCACATGATCATGATTTTATTTAAGATGAGAATAAAACATTAGACCGACAGCTAGAAAGTGATTACTAAACAGCAAATGCAATCTGCATYCTTGGATAAGCTGCTTTGCCAAAAAGGGATTTGAACCTGGCAGCTAAACCTGCCTGGCACACTAAGGTAGTTGAGCTGGACTAGAGAGCAGGCAMAGGGGACCAAACCAACCCAGACAGGGATGGGAAACATTACGGCTGGGGCAGAGTCAGGGAGTCAGACTCCATGCAGTCTGTGCATACTTAAATGTTTGGTAATTAGTACACTTAAAATTGCAGTATAAACTGGTACCAGAGTACTGTACATCATACCACATATTGAGGAAAACACAAAAATCTTAATTCTTTGAATTTTGCAGCCAGCGAGTGCACTTGTAAAATTTAATTTCGATTTAGTGATAATGGAAATAAACCAACTAAAAACAGCTCCTAGGAATATAATAATCTTCCATCAAACAAAATGAAGCTGGTTAGTAAAACCAGTTTGTTCAATGTAACATGGGTAATAGTAGGAAGTTTGGGTCTACATCTAAAACACTTATAGGTGACCCAGTTCATGGTGTTGCAGTTGCAAGAAGAGACAGACATAAAAATTTATGGGGATAAACTTGACATTTTGGAGAAAATATTAAATACTTCAATAAAGATTGACTATTCCTAGGTGGTAAAGTTGTGTCATCTGGTACATCTGGACTTAAAGCAAAGCCATTGCCATAGTCAAGCAGTAATTACTGCTCTTCCATACCTGTGTTAGGTACAAGCAGATGGGCAGAGGAGTTGATTGTATAAACTGGAGAGTATCTAAGGGTAAGACTACATTTAATGCAAAACAGAATTAAGGAAAATAAATAGTTATTTGGAAAATAGATCCACCACCATTTAGAAAAAGGTACTGTTTGATAATAGGCACAAGCAAATAAATCACTGTATCTTAACTGATTTCAAGTCCTCTTGTCACTTGATCTTTCTTACATAAAATAGGAAGATTTTATTCTTTGAAATGACAGCTGATTTGTCAAATATTATAATATCACACTTGTATTATTCAGATGTTATCACAAAATGAGAACATGATCGAGAATATAAGCCATCAAATAAGGAAGAATATAAAGAGAGATTCTCTTTTTTTAAGCTATATTTGTTCTCAAATATATGCACCAGAATTGAAATATATGATGCAAATACATGCATCAGTATTGACTAAAAACTACATTTAGCAGCACTTAAGCACAAATCAAGATAATAAATTAACACACTGCAAAAATGAGTTTGGTATCGGGTTCTTGTTTTGAGCTGATTTACACAGTTCTTTGGGGCAAGAAGCTCATGTTTTATTATGTGAGCAGTAAGAGATTAGAGATATCTTTAACTCTTCAGTTTGTGCTTTTATGCCCTGTGTTTTTAATTTTAATATGTAAGCAATTACAGTAGAGCCAGTCTACCAATTTGCTTTAGCTAAAATTAATGGTATGTAATGCTGAGAAGATTTTAAGCATCTGTCATTTTTCTGGCAGAAAAACAAGTCTTATGGAAAGTTTATTTCTGTAAAGACAGTGAAGTTGAACACTTCARTTTCTTATTGGCTGGCAGTCCCAAGAGTAGATATACTGGAAAAAATTTGGGCAGCCGTAAAAGCTTGGTCTATAAAGATATCAACTTAGTGTTCAACAGCAGTCAAAAACAACGTGAGGAARTGACTAAGGATAAAACAGATAATTGTATAAAATCCTAAGTACAGCCAGAGTGTGCCTGGTTTGGGGATGCTCTCTAAATTCTTGTTCTATCATTTCTAGGAAAACATATTAGTGTGGTTGATGAGCATGATGTGCAGTAAAGTGTATATTCTACACTAGAAACAAATAATAAAGCAGGATTCTTTTGTCTATAAAAAATGTATAAAGGAAAGCAATATGACAGACTTAAAAAGTCATACCCAGCATAGAGAAAATTAGTATTTTATCAATATCCACTATCTCTTTCAAGAACTAAGGATATTGAATGATATTATTAGGCAAGATGTTCAGAACAAGATAGAAGTAATGATGTGCAATTTCATACAATATAGAATGCAATTATGGAACTTGCTTATGCCTGAGGATGTTGTGAGTACCCAAACTTTGCACTACTTTAAAACGTAATAGAAAAATACATCAAGACACAGACTTTTTTTCCTCACAGATTATCTGTTTTAACCTGTCTCAGGGACAGGATTCTCAATCAGATGAACCTTTGCTAAAGGATGTCTGTTCTACTCTTCTGTGATGGRTGAGGCAATAGATGCATGTGCTATAGATTTTTTTTTTTTTTTTGGCGGTGTGCTGCCAAGGCTAAATACTGATGTCTGCTATTTGAGATAGATTCTTCAGGATCAAAATGTATTTTTTAAAGCTAATAATAGGCTCAGTTAAATTTTGAACCTGTCAACCMATGACAGTGTCCCTTGATTATCCTTCAAAATTAGCAGACGATGAATAACTTCTCTACTCCAATTAAGTCAGTTCTCTAACTTCTGTCACTATTTCCATTAACTATTTGATGTGAATGTTGTCCCTAATTTCCATAATTAAACTGTTTGAAACAGCTCACTTTCAAAATACACAGTTGAGTCATTCTCTATGTACATGTCATTATTTACTCATTGGTCATATTTTAATTTCCTAACAGGGACCAGCACCTAAAGTTTAYCAGGGGTAGGAAGAAATGATTGATAACAATCTAGTCTAATTTAGCATAAAATCTGTGTAATAGAAATGGCATCTTTAGAAGCAAGAATGCCTTGCGTTGCTCATTCAATTTTGGGGAGAAAACATGTGACCAAACAAATTTTATAGTCTAACAGGACGATACATGGTAAGTTTGGTGTCGCTTATTTTGGGAGAGCCCGGCCCTGAGCACTTTTTTTTTTTTCTCCATTTTCTCAGCTTTATGTTCTCTTCTTTTGCTGTTTCCCTGGCAACAGGGCACGGCARAGCGTTGGATCAGTCACCAGTGAGCTGTGCTGCTGCGGTGTCCTGCCAAAGCCAGCAGTGTTTCTAGCAACCTGAGGTTTCTCACAGCAATTGAGACTGCAGGGAGAGCTGCTTCTTATTAATACCATACCGAAAGCAGTTTGGAGTTGCAGTGCAGTGATTTTATTTCATCTTTTGCTGTATTAGTCTGATAATATTGGCCAGGAATATCAGGGGACTTGTCAAAGCTGACTAATTGTATAGTCCCTTTCTCTATTAGGTAGAGTCCAACAGTGCAAATTCTCCTGGCAGTGGGACAGAAAGGGGTGGCTCTAACAATAGTTTGCATTTTGCCCTTGCTGTTCCTCATAGGTCGAATGGTAGTAATTAAAAAGAAAAAAGAATGGAAAAGGGAAAACAGTCCTAAGGTTTTGGAAATTAAAAATGTGAAAGGTTAGTATAGGAGATTAAATAAACGGGGAAAAAAATCCAAATCTCACAAAACTAAATGCAGCTCTGCTTAGAATGTCCTCGAGGTTGTGTGCTGCTATGGGTACTGTTGCTATCCTGAAATCCAGACTAAGACTTCAAATGTTTTTCTATTTCTCAAATTCCCAAGAATAAAATTTGTTCCCAAGAATTCCCGGAACAAGTCACGGTTTTCTTTTTTGGGTCTTTTTTTTTGTTGGTTTTTTTTTTTTTTTTATAAATATATTAGAAATAAGTATACACAAGAGCTGTATGTTAACAGTCACACAAGGTACATGAGAAGATGATGAAAATATTTTTATACCCTCATATATGTATTTTAATATTTGAAGTCTGTTTTACTAGTGAATAAGAGAAATTATAGAGAAGTTCAGTGGAAAGAATACAATCAGCATCTGCAACACAAATAAAAGCCATTTTTTCAAGTAACAAAGTCAATGAGAATATTATGACTGATTTTAATATGAGCAGAGCCAGACTCCAAATTTTAATTCTGTGTACTTTGCTTTCCTGAAATTAATACTTCAGTACTTCTGTGTTCTTTGCACTCATCGTTTACTCTGAGGAAATTGCTAATTGTTATTGGTATTCATTTGTCTTATTAATCCTGTGCGTTTTCAATTGTTTCCTTTATTGTTAAATAGATCCTGGATAACATCTCGCTTTGGTCTCTCTGTTTTCTAATTCATCAAGTTGACTCTCCTACTTGGGAACCAGTTTTATATGAAATTTATTTTTCTTTTGGCCAACAAGCGGTATCTCATAGTAACTGAACTGTTTTCAGACCTTTAAGTGCTTTTAAAGTGCATAAGGAAAGCAATAATCTGAAAAAATTGAGAACAGGCCTAATACCTTGTTCACTGATTAAGTGACATGGTTGATGCTGTCAGGTTAGAATCGTGTGACTTGTCAATCTGTTCTGCTGCCTACCTATTCATAAAGAGTAATATAATGTTGCAAATTAATGTTTTAGGAGATTTTCCTACCATAGGCCCTAAAGAMCTTCTACTGTTTTACTTGATTTCTAGCTAAAACAATGCTTATAGTAAAAAAGGGAAGTATTTTTATTTAGTTAATCACTTGTTTAAAAAAGCAACAATTTGTACTGGATTTTTAACACTCAGTTGTCAAACAGATTTTTGAAGGATTTTCTTAAGGTTATGCCCAATTTTCCAACAAAATACTGTGCAGAAGTATGGAGTTTTTACAGCAAGTTATTGTTCTTTCATAATCAGTTTGGCTTAGATTAATTAATTATTTAAAATTATTACTTTGGTTTTATTACAGTATTAAATGCTCACTCTAATGAAAGTCATAGCCAAAAGCATTAGGCTGTCATAAGGTATATAAGGATATATCAGAGATAAAAGAGAGTTCAGGAAAGTGATGCCCTGTGCGGCTGGACACTGAATACCTAATCTGTAACATCAGCATTATTTGTACAGCATTATTTGAGTTGATGTGGACGAATTAGGGTTCATGACAAAAGTGCATCAGCTGTGCATAAGTGTAAGGTCGAGAAAGGAAAAGCTGTTAAGTAAAGAGAAGGCAGGATATAAGATAAAATCTTGGTTCACTGAAATGAAAATGCCTTGAAACTGTAGGTCATCAAAATGATAGGCAGCTAATATTGTTGCACTGTTTGTTGCCCTGTATCTGAACTCTTTGTTCATCCATAAAACCTTTTTTACAAGAATCATATTTCTTTCTTTACTTTTCCCCATTTCTTAAATTATTATTTATTAGTTTAAAATTAGGTGAAGTAAGTTAATGTTTGAAGTACTGCAGTAAGATTCATGGATGGCCAGTGATTAACAGTTAACACAGCTCAGGGATTTCTGCTCTGTGTTTATTTGCTTGCTTTTTGTTTTTCTCCAAAGTCAACAACATGTAGCTTCTCTTGAAGGTAACTCTGAGTAAGAGACTTACTGTGAGTCAGAGATTTAGTTAATAACTATTCTAGCGTATGAGCACTCTCATTTCAGTAGATTACAGGTTCAACTTAATCTCAAGATTTTAGAGAAGTTGTGATCCTCTCTTCACCAAGAACTTTCACTGCTTATCACACGCAGAAGATACTAGGGCATCCATATGATGAAATAATTCTGAAATGGTTTCACAAATTCTTTTTTATTCTACTCCTACTCTGTTATGAAGATGAACAAGATTCCTCTGAACATTAGGAAATTATATGATTACAAAAAGTGCAAACTTGAACCCAAAGGAAATAGAAGTAGATACTGGAGATAATATGGCCTTGCTGTTCCTGAAGTAGAAGATGCAAAGCAGCACCTGTATCATCATCTCTACACAGATGATGATTAGCGCATGTGGTGTATTTAGTGATACAAATAAGATAAACTAACAAAGACAACCTTTGTAAACAGCTGTGTAATATATAACTGACACCTACACATGCCACTGCCAGAATTAACCACCTAGCTGTTGTCCTCCAATCCCTTAACTTGTTTACTCAAAGTATCTTATCTGCAAGAGTTGTTTTATGTCCTGCTGTTCCGCCAGTCATCACCAATGATTTAACTTCATGTTGTTAAATAGAATAACGCTAGCCATGCAAGATTAAATAATTCATGTTATTCTGGTATCTCCCTTGTTTACCAGACCTGTACTAAATCCTTGATGTTCCTACTGATGAGATCCTCTTGATTCAGAACTGGTATTTATGTTACAGTTTTCTGGAACAGAATCTAGTTCCTATTTTATAATGCTTCTTTATAATTTTATGTATAATATATAATGTTATATGAAAAAGTTCTATTTTTGAATTTAATTCCACAAGAAAGATGTTGCCAAAATTGCTTACCTATACTGACTACACAAGAATGCTTTAAACTTCTCTGAATTACGATGTGTCTCTTCTCTGTACTACAGAATTTTCATCTCAACTGCTTTTTTTGATTGTTCTGTCATCTTCTGTCAATGGCTTAATCTTCCTGGCTCTGTCTCACCTTTCTCACTTTCTCAGCTCCGGATTTTTATAGCTTATAAAAAAAGTCTTCCTAAGACAGTTATTTGCTCAAACACTTTTCGCATTGTAAAAATGTCTCAAGGTGTTTGTTACATGCAGAGCTGAGATAATAGATTTTGCAGAGTGGTATATTACCTAATTTTTGAATTTATTCCAGGAAAGTATTTACTGGTAAACATGCCCAAATCCATGCAGATTTATAGATAAGGATCAATAGACATTCTGACAACTCTTATATGCAGTGGTCATCAACCTTGGGCTTTGTCAGTTTTATGAGAGGAACTTCAAAAAATAAGTCAATACAATATTTTTGTCTTTCTATTTTTTGACATATTGGAAGATTTATTTTACTGTATTTTAAAAATACTAGTGCTCTTGCAAAAATAAGGGCACTAAGTCTCTATTTTATACATTGTGCTACATTCTACTCAAGGGTCAAAATAATACAGGGGAGCCTGCCCATGCAGTGGCTACCTAAGGGCTGGAGCTTAATTTTCTACTAAAAAAATGGACTTCCTAGGATATAAATGCTTGTTCATTAGATTGTAATCATTTAAGTAATATTTGGTATGCAGTTCTCTTTGTAATGAGTAAGATAACCAGAATAGTTATTTTGAATAAGACTGATGAATAAAAATACATATATTTCCTGTTTCAAATTATATTTTATATGATTAAAAGAATGTTAAGATTGTATGGCTGTTTTAAAACATTAAATATACTCACAGAAGATAAAAGAATCTTTTTACAGCTGTGAGGATGTTAAAATTTAACAGAAATTTGTATAGGATGCTCTATTTGCAGGGAAAGAAATGTGGATCTTTATACAGGTGAGACTTTAAAATTTAATTAGGCAGTTTGGAATTATGTAATTTTTTTCTATTGCAAAAAATCTACTGCAATGTTCTAAAATGATATTTTTATTTATAGCTTAAAAAGCATGAAATATTCTCATTGTTAGAGGAAATAACATTAGTTTTTAAACGAAAGTCTTCTGTGGAGGTCATGAAAAGATGGAATGCAGGCTATTTCTTCACCACATATATATATATGCATATATATACATATTTTTTTCTGAAGGATGGAGAAGCCCTCTTGGTTGTTTGAGTGGAAGAGAGGAAAGGTGAGATTTTTGTTTTGTGGTGTTCTTTGCTGACTGTTTTCATTATATGTTATCACACACTGAACAAACGTGGTGGAGACCTGATCTTAATCCTGTGGTAGTGCTTTGGCAGCAAGTAAAATTCAGAGTTTCATTCCTTCTCTCTAACTTTTTTCCCCATGTCTGTCCCTCTCATTCTCCAAAATTACCTTTTTTTTTTGTTTTTTTTGCCCCTCTTGCTGTGGCTGGATAAGTTTTCTCTCAGGCACAGAGTGATCTCACAAGCTGACGTGATGGACACATAACAGAGCAACATGTCAATGTGCTGCTTGGATGGGGCAAGTCCTTTTGCAACCTCACTGGCAAGGCCAGGTTATTGGGGTGCTAAAGCCTAATCCTATGACATTATAATTTGTCACTTGTCAGTGAGCAAACTCACAGCAAACATATATCCAGAGAAACATTCCAATAGCCTTGCAGTGCAAGATTAATTTTTTATCATACTATGAAAATAAGGATGTTGAATCAAAGCCATGTGCTCTTGACAAACAGCAGCTGGGATTCTGACTAGGAGTCTCCTGCATTTAGTTGTTGAATTTGGCATGTATCTATATTTCCATATCCAATTCATCTGATCGGGATGGATTTCATCTCTAAAGGTATAAACTGAGGTATAGTATCACACAGTAGAAAGAAAAAAGAGAAAAATKTAGAACATATCTAATGTAAATTGGTTAAATAGTAAATTTAAATATTGGGTTTTGAATGAGGCAAGGAAACACTGGAGGTAGGCTTGTTTCTAGGGGTGTTTAGAGGTATGTTATTAGGTTAAAATATCTCCACAATTCTATAAAGAAATGGTATGGAAAGTTAATAGCAAAAAATGAATGGTGCTTTACAGTGGAAAATAATTATTCTGTCTTTTCTAAGTCAAGTTGAGAAATTTCATTTTATAAAAATATTAGAGGTTTAAATTATATTTTCACCGTCAGCCTGCTATCACGGTTATACAGCTCTTGCTGTTTCAAGCTGTAGACAAGAGCTATTACTACCCTGGGTGTAATTATACCTTTCGTCTACTAGCAGGAGAGGGAAACTGGAGGTGACTGAATGTTCGTGTTTCCCAACTGTGTGGTTGCAAAATAAGCTGTATACGATAGCTGCTCCATACCACTTAATGCAGGGGACAGGTACTTTTTTGAGAAAGAGAAAGAAACACAATAAAACTTGTAAAGCAGAACATAGGCGCTATTCTTAATTTTCTCCTGACTTTATCTGCTATGTTGGCTGATCAGTGGTGTTCAGTGTCCAGACTGACATGGATTCAAGAAAACATCCAGTGTTGCAGCAGCAGATTTTTGCTGCAGTAAAAGTAATCCTTTAATAAATTATCCTTGGGTGATACTTAGTTAGGAAGAGGTATCCTCACTAAAATGGAATAAGACAGTTTTTCTAAAATATTATCGCTACAGTGCTAAGGAAAAAAAATAGATTAAAAAGGCTGCAGAATCAGAGAAATCACAACTTGTTCTGAATATACCAATGCTATTCTGTACTCAGATTATTCAACTCTTTCTTCAAAATCTGGGCATTTGAAATATAAAAATGATTTCACAGAAATGTTTATAGAAAGGTGAGAGATATAAGTGCCAAGAGTGTTCCAGGACACCACGTTTTTTGAGCATGTGTGCTGCTATTTCCTTTAAAAGTAAAAGCAAACAAAAAAGCCCTATGACATTTCAGTCTTGGGAGTGCAGCTGGTGGTGCAATATCAGAAATGTGATCTTAGTTCTAACTAAACAAAGATTGCACAGCTGCCATCCTAAAATGTATTTCAGATTTAGATGCAAATTGGTGCTCAAACTGTGAGTTCTACTTCTCTGGGGAAATGAGTGGTCTCTAAGATGCAAGACGGAAAAAGTAGGAGCATCTTTTAATGAAGAACACGGGGATGTCCCTATGCTCTTGTCACCTCTGGAGATAGATTATGTGACTTCTTGTAAACTACATCTCCAGAATGAAGGACTATAAGGAGAGGTAATGCTTTTCTACAACATTTTTAAGCTAAGCAGCATAAAATAGAGATATTATAGGTCTTTATAGCATAGAGTCTACCAGGGTATCTGTTTAAATGACGGCTTGTGCACAAGGCATTTCCTTCACTTTCTAAACTTGTGGAATTTGCTCTGCACTAACAAGTCATTAAAGGTTGTCTAGTGTTCTTATTTTGAGTTAGATGAGCTAAAACTTGATTTATTGTAAAACTGTCATAGCTTTTGTTCTGCATGAACCTATTTAATTGTTTAGAAATTCTTAAATGTTGCCTGTCATAACCCCACGTCTTCCAATAACTCTGCTCTGCACCTGAAATGGCAGAAAGAGCTTAGAAACTTATGGCTTAGAAAGCCAAAGATACAAGGACATGCTCTGGTTTTAGTATTAGCAGAGACTGTAATCAATCTATGTCAGTAAAATATTTCATTTGAAGTTATTATCGGTTTTTAGGAATGTAAATGTTTAAAACACTCTTGGTGTGACAAATGCCATTTTCTTTCCTTTTTTAGAGAACTGGGAATGATAGCTTTAACACAGTCAGTAAAAGGTAGTGAGACAAATTACTGATTTTCTGAATACTTCAGGAGTTAAGTAGGAGTTTCAAAACTGCTTATTTGATGCCTTAACAAAACCGAAAAGATTAATATTCTTAAAACTAAATCTGTGATCGAGGTATTACAGACTTTATACTTATAAAGATGTAAAATAAAAGTGCCATAGCTATTTATAATCTAATATATATGTGTATATCTCCATAGTCACAATAACTGTAAAATATAAACAGAAAGAGATCAAAGCTAGAGTTATTAGCTGTAGTTACAATTTGAGGTTGTCTAATATTGTTACAATATATTAAGAAAAAATATCAAAACTGACACCTTTTCAACCTGTCATGAAGTGGCCAATGCTGAGGAAGTCATGATGACAGACTCAGGATTTAATGCAGTTTCCTTGTCGATATTTTTTTCACTGCTGCACAAAACAGATCATTATTATCAGTACTGCATTTCCCAGAGGCAATGGTACACATTGCTTCTCTGCTATGTGTTGTTTGTGTTGGACAGTATTGCATTAATGCTTCGGCCTAAGTGCTGGAGAACTGCGATAAGGTTTAGGTTTGCAGGAAATCTGATGTGCAAGGGCCCAAAGAGGCCTGATTACTTGTGTGCACTGCTCATACTATTTTAGTATGAGCATTTCAGTAGGTTTATCCATTTTTGAAATCCAAATTGGTCTGTATGTAAAAAAAAGATCTGATCCATTCCGTGCCCTGCTGCTTACTTGTTGATTCTTCCTGATTTGTGGGAAGTTTTAAAAAATATTAGATGTTTAAAGAGATGTACATAACAGATTGGTGAAGTTAAAGATGTGCTGCACAGAAGACGAAATTCTTACCAAAAGGTGATGTGCTCCTTGTTAGTTTAGATGGAATAGACTTATATTTGCCAGTATTATTGGCCAAACCAAAACTCTAGTCTAATATGTGGGAGTTATTTCTTCAACAGTTATTTCAAGACCTGGATTTGACAATGGCACCTGAAAATAATATAGATATTCATGAAATCCATAGGGAGACATTAAGCAGAATGGCTTGTGTTTGATTGTGAGATGTAAGAATTTGTCATGAAGTGGTAGATAAATAGATATTTACATGTATACAGACATACATCTATGCACAAGTTCTTTGATCATTACCTTTTTGGAAACTGGTAAAATAAATTAGATACTGAGGAGGTGTGTTTGCTCAATTCCCTCCCCAGTTACAGGGTTGAATCTGTCCCATTGTAGAATGTTGTATTAGCTAATACTAGTAAATAGGAATCCAAATTCAACAATATATTACAGAAAAATGACAAAAATAAGTGTCGATTAGGAAACAAGTATGACTTTATATCTGATTTCTCAAAAGTCTGCAAAGCAAGCCAAAATTACATGTAGCTTTTTTTTTAGAACCTGTAGCTAATGGGCAATTGATAAAGAAAAGCAAACTCTGTCCTCATATTCTCCTCAATTAAGTTTGATAATTAACTATGTAATTGAAAAAAGTCAAAAATATATCACCGAAATATACAACTCACAGAAAAGAAGTAAGTTTTTAAAGTAATCTATACTATCCTTTGTCATACTGTAAATCTGATCTCATCATGTTCCAAAGAATTTTTATGTCTGAATGAAACTTCATATACTTCTAAATATTAAAGCCAAAGAGAATGGAATCCTTTCTTTTTATCCAAAGTTTTTTTTTCCCCCCTCCATATTTCTTCCTTTTACTGTCAGGCTAGTTCCTGCTTGGCTTTTGACATTAACAAAACATACGTGCAAAGAGGTGTATGTATACCTGTACACACATGTGCATAGATATAAAATCCTACAAGATCATGAAGCAGTTTTAAATTGTGTATGAAGGAAATTCTAAAATAAATACAATCATATGATTGATTGGATGTAGGTACTAAAGTTTCAATGTTGTTAATGTACTCATGGAGAATTTTTACTGTTTGGTGTGCTGTATGTTATTCTATATCTAAAATAATCTCAGATTAATTTTATTGCCACATAGTTGTATTTGCAATATCTACACACTTCAACAACTATTTACAGACACCATGGAACACCAGCAAGAGCTGTAGCTGGTAGTAGTAGTAGATATTTCTTCTAAGAGCATAGATGATATCGTAGAATATTTCTTGAGATACTGTTAGTGCTAAAGAGGCAGCACTGCTGAGAGAGATGATAATGACAGTCTATAGTGTCTGTAAGACCCCTGGCCAGTGAGTAGACTGAAAGCTCTTTAGTCCAGCTGAATGTGCTCAGGTCACTGCCCTAAATCTCCTCTGACCTTCCAGCCCGGAAAGCCCAAGGCAGAGGCGACTGCTTCACCCAAGGGACTTGCATGATGCCCTTGTGTGGGCACACGGGCTGAATCATGCAGTCTGCTCCAGCAGAGTGCACCAAGGCGAAGAGGCCTCAGGCCTCAGCAGCCAGAGAAAGCTTAGACACCTGCAGTTTGGGCCCCATTTGTCACTAGTCCTGATCTGTAAATGTGGAATTGCACCCATGATATGAAAAGTTAGTGCATGTAGATTTTTTGAGAGTTCTCAGTCTGGTATTTAGTAAAACTCATGCTGCTTCTAGCTTATATAGTATAACTACTAAATGCATATTTGTAATCAAAACCTGCTTATTTTAAAACAAACATATTTATTTATTTGACCATTTTAAATGGGAAGACATAAAATGCTCTTAATGTGACTTCTAATCACATCAGACATCAAGTATATAAGGTGACTTTTTTTTCCACTATAAATAGGGTAGAATTTACTTTAGATTTAAAATGTCAATATACTACTGTTGATAGCAACACAAGAATTTGTTTCAAGAGGTAGTCTATTACAATAAAAGACATTTTAGCTAAAATGTCTAACAATGTGATCATTAGTACAGCATGTGCCTCTGCTGCAAGTTTAAATCATCTGCTCCCTTGAGACAGATTTCTACTTTTAATGGAAAAAAAATAGAATTTTTTATTTCTTATTGTTCTGCAAGCTCTCACATTCCAAATAGCATAAATCTGAGTTGCAGAGAAACGAGAGATTCATACCCCTTTCTCCTCCTCCTCCTCCTCCTCTCCCTGTGAATATCTTTTGCCTGTTATCCCCAGAGTATGTGCACTTAGGCATGTGATCTTTTACATACAACAAGGAGCTTATGTTTTTGAGTGTCTGCCTCAGCAATACAGCATCTGCCATGTAAATCATCTCTTTATCTCTTTTTCTGAATATTTTAATTCTAAGAATGTAAGCACAGTTCTCCATTTCCATGGAAACCTGACAAGAAACTTAGAATGATTGCACTGGAATGCAGAGGTTGGAGGAGAAAGCATCTTCAGCTGCCAGTCATTGCTTAGGTTAAGTTCAGAACTCGCTGGATGAAAATTAATCTCTTGCAACATGGGGCAAAATTTGATTTAGTATTTAGGACCTCAAGCTTAAACACAATTTTTGTCTGTATTTCAAAAAATTCGGCAACTTTAGCCAATTAAGACTTCCTCAAAATCTGGCGTGGCTCCTGTTTCAAATACATTTTTTTGGTCCTTCCTTTGCAAACTTGAGCTTATTTGAACTGTGTAAATTTCTATTCTGTGTAATTTCTTTAGTAATGTGAATGCTATAGATAATCATTCTGACCTGACCAATATTTGACGGTAAAAAAATTTCTAAACAGTCTTTATCATCTGCAGTGAACAAATCTGAGGAAAAAATTGGGAGCTGGAAAAGTTGAATGCTGGGACTGCATTCCAATTGTGAAGCAGTGCAGGTAGTGGATGAGGTGGAGTACAATTTAAGAGATCTTGTGAAATCGAATAATCAAGAAATAATAAATGACAGGATGCTCTTGGTGCAACATTATCTTGAACTATTTCTGTCTACATATTTTGACTCAGATTTTATAGTTGCATTATTTTTCCATGGAATTTCTGCCTCAGTTAGTGAAGGTAGTGATTTTTCTATGATTAATTATGGTTACGTGACAAATAATACTGGCAGCTCTAGGAAGACTGCCCTCATCTGTTACAGGGGGAGGTTAGTGCGAAATGACTGAAGCAGGATTGTATAAAAGCAGAGGAAATTAATTCGGTTCAAGCACTTGAATTCTACTCTGAAAAAGCATACTAGATCTTTTCACTTGTACGTGTTCCATTTTAGTTCCAAAATAGTGTCTTAAATCAAAACTTTCATAAGTAATCCAATACCATTTCTCACTTTTCCCTGATTTGAGACTCTGGGATCACTGATCTGTAGTAACATGAGTAATGAAAGCTTAAAAAAAGGCTTCTTTCTAACTCTAATTTCTTGTTGTATAGTTCCTTGGTTATAAATTGCTGTTAACAGTATCCTTTGATCTTACAATATGCTGTGAAAATAAATGTGACCAATGAAGTATTCAGATAAAATGATTATAAGCTTGGAAAGGAAACAGTAATTCTGTCTTTTGGGAAGCTGCTGAACAATAACCTCCTAGAAAAGCAAAAGTGCCTAAATTGAGCAATAACAACAGAGGAAAGCATTGAGTAGCACAGAACATTTCCATCCTGTCTGTGAATGAGAGAGTAATATGTTCACTCTATATACTGTGGTGTCTGTAAATGGAAAAATATGCTTCTGTGGCCTGAAGAAATCAGTGTGAATCTTAGGAGTCAGAATGCACTTTGCTGCTGCAACACAGAGCTGTGTTCTGGTTTCAAATATATGATGCTCTAGTTACATCGCCACAATTATTCCACATTATAGCAGTGCAATTGTAAACCTAAATGGACTTGCTGACCCATATATCTTTCTAAAGTATTGCTATATTCTTTCCATTTAGTTTTCTTGCTCTATTCATGTTTAATTCTGACTTTGAACATGTCTTATGTGGCTGACAGCCTCCAAATTTTACTAGGTTAATAGGAGGAAATCTTAAGACCAGCATAATGGCAAAAACTACATTAGAATTATCGGCAGGGCTGCTAGATGATCTGAAACTGCCCCTTGCTCCTCAAGGACGCTACATTAATCCTGCAACACAGACAGGATAAAGAGATAAGACAGACATTGTCCCCACAAGAGCTCCAGCTGCACCAAACCATAAGCATCTTGCCTAAAATGTCTTCAAAGATACAACAAAAGGCAAGCCAGAACTCCAGCCGTGAGGGCAAAAGAGTTCTTCCCCAGATGTCACACTGTCTCAGAAAGAGCCTCAGGTTTTCTGGGCTTTTGTTTTTCTTGCAGTGAATGTGTCAGTATAAAGTGACATTTCACCTTTTTGTTGGAAGTGGCACCTTTTACTGCTAGTTATTGTTCGAAAGCTACTGTAGCTACTGAATGTAGCTACTGTTCAACTTTGTTCTGACAGAAACTATTTCAGCATCAATGTGAGCCAGTTTTAACTTTCCTGGGCCTAAAAGAACGTTTCTCCCATTATCCCATCATTTGTCTATCTGCGGTGCTGGACAATGCCAGTGATACAAGGTCAGTACATCATATTCTGGGCTTCTTTGCTTATCTAGTTGGTGAACAGTTCTTGCTGCTCAAAATGATGGTGAAGTTTTAAAAACAGGCAGAGTTTTCTTTAAACTGGACAAGACTAATGGGAAAAGCACTGTTGCCTAGGAACTGTAGCATTAGTGTATGTAACAGAGAAGCTGGCACTAATACGGAATGAAATGGCTTATTTATCAAAACAGATGAGCTATTCTAACAGCCATAACATACAGAACACTTGTACTGGGTCATAGCAAACATTTGTGTAGTCTAACAGTGTGTCCAGCTCTGTTCAAAAGTAGATATTTAGGGAAAAACAGGAGCACAGATTGAGCATACACTGATGCTTCACACAGAACACCCCACTAAAAATCCGAAGCATAAATTGCATCAATATCTTTCTGTCCAAATGCCTTTTAATTTGTCTAACTGCCCAAGTGCACTCTTAAAACTTTTATTATTCTCCAGCATTTCATGACAGTTTTACATTTAATTATGCACTGCATGGAAAAATACTTATTTACTGTCAGATAATTCAACTTGATGTCCATTAGTTCTTGAATGGTTGGTAATGGTGCAATATCATTCACTGCTCATCATCTCTTTGTCTTTCATGATTTCACAAACTCTATCATACTCTCTGTCATCTACTTCCTTCGAATCTGGACTGTTGAAAGCAATGAATCGGGACAAATTTCACCCACTCTCCAGGCAAACTATTATGGCACACCACTATCCTTCCTATAATGTTATTTTTGTTTTCCTAATGTCCAAACTGAACGTTCCAGGCTGCAATTTGTCACCACTGTGTCTTACTTTTTCTCTGATAATACTGAGAAGAGTTCAGTCTCATCATCGTTGTAACTGCCTTTCAAGTGATAGTAGGATTTTATTAGATCGCCTCTTAGCCTCCTCTTTACCAGCCTAAACAAGCTCAGTTCCCTCAGCTTCTCCTTGTAGGTCAATGCAGCTTTAAATTACTTACTGGCTAAACACAGAGGGTTAAGATATTAAGCTTGAAGATCTCGAATGAGGACAGCTCAAGTCCTGAGCCACTTTACCTGTAAAAACTAGGTAACATTTCAGGTGCATTGAATGTATACTTTAAAAATCCTTTTGTCCTTGAGTTAAGCAAGAAATTTAAAGGCCTGAATGAGAAATTTAGAAAACTTGTACTACAGCTCTGGTAGCATTGTCTGAACACTAGCTGTATTATGCTTGGGTTTTGCTACATTGGCATTTTAAGGCTTTTTTCCTTTGGCCTAGATCAGCTGCAGCAGAGTTTCTCTGCCCTCTATCCTTATTACKCCCAGAAATGTTATTTTGTGTATTCCAGTTGCATCAGGCACAGGACTAATACCAACTGTCCCACAATTCTAGTACCTCATGCATAACTTTCTCCCTCCTTCTATTTCTTTTCTTTCCCCCAACCCCCTGACTTGAGGGAAGGAAAATTGCTACACAGGAACATGCAGATAGAAAACTATTAAATACATATGGTACTTTATTACTATTTTTATAGCCACACATTCCTTATATCATTGTAATCAATGCTTGTATTGATGAGAAAGCAAGCATATGGTCCTCCCTGCAGTACACACTGTATGTATCCTGCATGCTGTTGTTACACTGTGTTCTTTACTAGTATCTGTACTGACATGCTGTTAAGTCACATTTCCAGTGTCTTTGCTTATTTTCCCAGATTAAAAATATTTTAAGGATGAGTGGTTTTACTGTTCTATGGGAATTCTATGAAGGAGCAGTATAGAAAGGGGGGAAAAAAAAGAAAATATTTGCAGGTCAAATATTAGGGCATAAACAAGAAAAATTGAGATAGTGTTGTATAAGAAAGGTTGTCTGTTGTCACAAATGATAGTTAATTCCCTTATATCTGATAATTTCTCTTTTTTTTTTTTTTTTTTTTTTCATTTTTAAGCCTGAAGCTCTCCCAGTTGTGACTAGAAATTTCGATGTAAAAGTGTGAGATGCAACATTCCTACTTGGCTCCATTCGCCAACTGATTTTCCTAATTACATGCTGCCTTGATAACAAGGTCTTCTTATAAGGAAATTGTTTATTGTTCTGGGAGTCTTCAATGCAGAGGACACCTCTCCTCTTCCAGAGGATGAACAGGGACATTTGCATGGTTGCAAATTACTGGAAGAAAGGAAGCAGCCATCTGGTCCTAAGCATGTTCTTTCCCTTAAGCAACCAATTTTTTGCTCTCATGCTTGGGGAAGAGTTTACAATTAGCCCCCAACAAGGCTGTCTGGATAATTCCTCAGTATTATCTTGCTTACACACCAGCTTGGGTGTAATTATGAAATTACAGTGGCACATTTTGTCTAGCCACCTGGCTAGCTGCCCTTCCCTAGGATTCTTGAACTTGAAAAGACACTGCGGAGAAGAACAAGCCTTTTTTTACCATTTTTTCCCTCTATATTTGGTAGTTGTACTGTAATCTGTTTTATATTTTCCTTATAATAACCCATAACCCTTCCTCAGTAATACAACAGTTCTGCAATATCGACAAAGCCAAAACCAAGCCTGCTATAATAGAATGAGAGTAGATGAGTGGATATGTAACATATCTTTAGGCTCAGGTTCACAGTGTGAGCCTTCATCTTATCTCAGACCTGTCGAAGCATTCGGTTTCTTATTTAAGATTTTCACAATATATCAAGATGCCATCTGGCTATAGCAAACAGAAAGCCATGCTATGCATCGTCCTTTCAAATGTGATTGATGCACCACACAAGCCAAAAGCCAGTACTTTAAACTTATAAAGGCCTTTTCTTGCCATGAAGAGTGTTTTTTCCCAGCCTTGAATTTACTTGTTTATTATCTACTTTCACTTGGAAAGCAAGGTTGGCTATAGGATGACATTAGATATTTTGTGTCTCTGTGATAACAGGTAAGAACTCTTCAAAATAAATTTGATTAGTTTTTTCCACATAGATACAGGTGTCGCCTGTTTCTCTCTATCATTTTCACAATTACATTGATTACACCTTACTGGTACTTGAAAGTTAGATTTTGCCTTTCTGATACATTTCCTCATTGTCCTGTGATGCTTTTCCTTCTTTTACTATTACAGGTAAATTATGAAACAGGCGAGACATAAAAGCATTTGTACCACACTACACTATTGCAGCAGCATAGCATAAAATGCAACTTTGCTGGAAATGATTCGTTGATTATCTTATTTGAAACTTTAATCAAATGAAATTATTCAGACATTGAAGAAGAAAGTACGTAGGTGTCAGGTACAATTGGTTACTAATGCTTTCATCACCCTGCTTCTAACCAGAAATTTAGAGGATAAGTAATAGTTCAACTCCATCTGCTCTATTTAAAGTTTTCCCTCCAGTTCAGGAGCTAGTATATTTGTTTAGTATATGTATTATTACAGAACACCTATTCCTTTTCTAAATATCAGCCTCTTATTAGAAATATATAATAGGTGAATAGACATCTTCAATCCATTCCTGAATTACACTGTATTCACAACAGCTTTAACACCTAAGATTATGCCAGTACCTGGGTTTCAAAACTGATTTTGTATTTAACACCATAGATCAACCTCACCTGCTTTTCTATGTTGGAGCCTTTATAATAGTTTTGCCCACGAAAGCAAGACAACTAGTTTACTGAAAAACAATTATTTACAATCTGTGTTTTGCCAATGCACATCTTAAAATGTAATTTTCATTGACTGAGTTTGTTAGCATTGATTAAAGTTATTATCATTAAAAATCAAAATCCTATTATCTCACCCATTGTTTTGGCTAATCCGATTTACTTTTAAATTTCTAGAAATTGAGTTTTGAAATGGATATACATTCACTAATGACTGCCATTACCTGAAACATGACAGGTAACTTTTGGTTTCCCTGTACTCTAGACTTTTATCCTCTCTGCCTTAATTACTGTAATGTTTTGAGTGACTTTTCACTACGCCGTGCAAATTCTGCTGCACTTCCAGCAAATCACTGCTTAATTGCCCAGAACCATGTAGCTGAGATTTCTCTCTCCAGTTTTGCTCCCACAGCATAGTACTTATCTTCCTCCTGAAATAAATGAGAGGTCTTCTAGGATATTGTGATGCTCTGTCCTGAAAGAATCCTGACTCTGACTCTTTCTGGCTGTTTTTTCTCCTTTGTAGCACTGTGTCTTTGAACTGCTTCCCTCATTTTTTCATTACTGCTAAGTTTCCATTCCTTATATCACTTTTTCTAATTGTCAAAAAATTGTTAACCAAATTAGTCTTCACTTTTCTCCTTCCTGTGCTATTAGAAAAAGAATTTCCACTAAGAATCTCTGTGACAGGTTTTTGCCTTTCTTCATAATGACTGCCTTCTTCTCTGGTGTTTTGCTATTAAGATTCATGAATATGAAAAATTATATAACTTCAGAGTGTCTTAGAAGGATCTGGAAGTGCAATCTCAAATCCAAATGAATATCTACAAAGTGGTTTATCATCAGTTTACCTTAGAAATGCTTTCAGGTAAAGCACTATCTAGATCCTATTTACTTCTCAGCTTTGTTCCAGCCACTGTGTCTACACTTGAGAAACATAATTACATTAATAAATGGCCTAGAGTGTGTTTTTAGGAGGTCAATCAAATAAATAGGAGAAAATAAGAATATATGCTTCTTATTTATTGGGGAATAGAAGGACTACTCGAATTGCAATTCTAACACTGTGGAAGCCCATTGACCTATGACTCAGATAGTGTCCCTAGGGATCTCTCAGCTGCTACATTTAGTATGTTTCATACAGTGGTAAGTTTGAACTAAAAAAAAAAAAACCCAAATGTTTTATTCTTCTTCTAATAAGCCTAAAAATTCTTCTGCCTTAAATAGGATTTAATCAAAGTTTGAGACCTTATGGAGTGTGAGAGAGCAGCAAGAGGGGACTCCTTTCACAGGGAAAGCCAAGGAAAAGGCAGACAGTGGCCGTGTCCTCACTGCCAAGCATCACAGGCCTGCAATACTCAAAGAGCAGCAGAGCAGCTCTGGTTCAGTAACCAGGCCTGACTGAAAATCCAGATTGTCAGACAAGTCCACAGAAATGAGGCAATTCTGGGATCAAGCCAGGAAGTGAAGTCAGTGGATCTGTGAGGGCCATGGCCTAAACACAGGGGATGCCACAAAAAGCTGCAGTAAAACCTGGGCAAAGACCAAAGGCGAATGCATGAGCCAAAGCACCGACAGTCTCCCAGCAAACCTTTTCCCACCTTTCTCCTAAAGTTATGCAGYTTCACCCTATCAGAGTTGATCTTTATTGCAGACAGACAAATGACAAAAGCAGTTTGTGGTTTCTGAAAAAGAATTTAGAATCTTCACATCTATCTTTGTCTTGTCTACCTCCTTAGAGCTCCCTTATCTTTTCAATCTTTGTCTTATTTTAGAAATCAGCATCAGTGTACACAAAGGTTCCCAGAAAATTAACACTAACAACCTGTCCACCTGTCCAAAGAATATGCAATATAAATTAAACACAACATAAAWAAAAAAAAAAAAAAAAAGAGAGAAGAGTGGATGATACTTCGGAATTTAATATCCAAGAAGAGAAAATAGAATAAGAATTCATCTCACTGAGGAGACGCTGTTTTTCTAATGGAGAAAAGAGGAATATTTTATCATTCAAGGGACAAACTGAAGAATATGAAAACATACAGTGTTCCAACAGTGAAGTACACACTTCATTAAAAATGGAACACAACTATACTGTGGGAAATGTCATAACAGTATTACAACTTTTATAAAAGCAGCCACATTGCCAAATTCCAAGATTTCATGTTTTACTTTTTTAAGAAATGCAAAATCGCGTTTTCTTGACGGTAGAAAAATCAGTTATATGTATATCTATTTTATGAATATTTGAAATTTCCAGGAATTTGAAATGCTTAAAAGTCACAAAGAACATATGCAAATTACCTAAATTTATAGACTCCATTTTTTATTATAAGTTTTTGAGTACAGAAATTGTCTACCTTTTAAAATCTTAACTGCTTCCATCTCCCCTTCTTCCAAAAGCTCGCATTTTAACCTTAGTTTTTCACTGTGGATATAAGGGTCAAATATTTGCATATAAGAAGGTATAAAATGTTCCTTTCTCAAATTTGATATGGATTTTTTTTTTTTGAGGGGCATTTGTGCAAGTAAATCCAATATAATTCAGCTGCATATGCTAGAGAAGATTTATATAATTGTATTATATCTGGGAAGGACAACAAGCTTATGCAATATTTTCTTTTCAAAACCAAACAAGAAAATTAGAGGTTCTTGCAGACTGTATTGGAACTTGTTTAACTAAAGTGACTGGGGATTTTTAAACTTAAAAAAAATATATTGTTGTTTATTTTCCTCTTGGTCTCATTAATTCTACTTTTGTAACTCCATGTCTTTTCATTTCTTCATCTTTTAGCTTTTCTTTTCTAATTCTACCTCCATTTTTTCAGCCATTCACTCTTAATTTCTTTCCTTCTAGCTATTTTTCTTAGGCAAAGAGAACAAAGGAGTCCTAAGAGAATTTTTCAATACCTGTATCATGTACCTTCTATCATGTTCATAATACTTTTCTCCATTTATTAGGAAAAAATATTGCTGAGTATTGGAAAATCTTGAAATGAATCCTTGGTGCATGTGTAATGTGTGATACTTATAAACATTCTCTAAATAAAAACTGAATGACTTGTTAAAAGGGATATTCTCCTTTAAGGACAGAATATGAGTGCACTGCAGAACATTTTCAAATTGGACAAGAATCAGACTAAAGTTATGACATTGACGTGCTTAGGAAGCTTCATAGGAATAAAGATCTAAATTGGAACCTGGTGGATGAAAATGACCTTTAGCATAAATGTCCATGGTTAACATACTTCCTTTATGTACTACTGTAAATAATTGATATTTACTTTAACTTTCTATTCAAAGTTTTACATCTGTGTACCACCTGATATACAGCTTTCCAGTCAGAAGCACTGGAACCATGGACAGCTCCAGGGCATCAAGTGTTTCAAACCGGCAATGTAAGGGGAATAACATGAAGAAAAGCATAAGCTGGTCACTGGTTTCTAACAGATCTTTCTGATTTCAGCACTGGATAGCTTGCTTCTTTTTTTTTTTCCCTTTAATCATCCTAAAATGGTCATCAGTGGGCAACCATGGATAAAGGTGGCCCTTATTCCTATGTATTATGCTAAGCTTGCTATGTGTAGTAAGCTATATTTACGAGTATAACATGAGGAAAAGTAAGGCAGGAAAAAAATCATCTGAGTATGCATGGTGTACAAAACAACCGAATGCAAAAATGGAATATTTTAATGCTATGGTTGTGCTGTAGTACTTCAGTCTTCTTAAAATAACAGCAGAATGTTTCTGTAGTATGAAATCTTTAGTAATGAGTCATCCTTTTTATTTAAAAAATGTTTATAATGCTAACATGATTTCGCACGTAACTAAATTCTACCAAGTTACACCTATTGTTTCTAAAACTTCAATTTTAGACTTTCCTTCTTGGTCGTCAATTATTAAAAACACATAAACTAAAGCAATAAGTATTCTGTGATAAAATGCAGTATATCTAAAACTAGGTTCCTGCAACTCCATGCTCAGGTAGAAGGAACTGTCACTAAGGAAAACAAGGGTATTTCTAAAATTAGATTGTGCTGATTACTAGAAATAATAACATATTCTGTGCATTTTCTACACTTACATTGAAATGCTATTGCTGATGTTATTGTTTCCTTCCCTATAGAGTCGAATGGCAGAAAGTTTGCGTCTCTTTGATTCCATCTGCAACAACAATTGGTTTATCAACACTTCCCTCATCCTCTTTTTGAATAAGAAAGATCTGCTGGCAGAAAAAATCCGGCGCATCCCTTTAACAGTCTGCTTTCCTGAGTATAAAGGGCAAAACACTTACGAGGAGGCAGCAGTCTACATTCAACGCCAATTTGAGGACTTGAATCGCAACAAGGAGACCAAGGAGATCTATTCGCACTTCACCTGTGCCACTGATACCAGTAACATCCAATTTGTGTTTGATGCAGTGACAGATGTCATCATTCAGAACAATCTCAAATATATTGGCCTCTGCTAAGAGTTCTTGGGCTTAATCTGTTACCTGAAGTGATTAAAAAAAAAAGTGGCTAACCACCTCCACTTCTAGTGGAAAAAATGGGACAAAGTTTAGAAGTCCAAGGAAAGAAAAGAGGGAATCTGATGTATGCACACAGATCCTCTTATGCCCCTTTAACCTGCCACATTATTTTTCACAAATGTTATGTTCTGGAGGTTAAAAGCCTCCTCTCCAAAAATACAGCCCACTCCTGCCTGCTTCCCTGAAAATATAAATCCCAAACAGAAACAAAGAAGAGATAGAGGCCTAACTCTGTGGAGATGTTTTCACCACAGTCACTGCACTTTTATTCCATTTGTTTCATTCCATATCCTACAGTGGGAGCATTATCATATTCTATGTAAGAAATAATTCTTCATCTAGTTGTCCTAAAAACCATTACCATTTTATTGACAAGAGGATATAAAGCTGGTGAGTGAGAAATGAACTCCTTTGCAGGGAGTGGAGCAGAATGGTTGTGTTGGGAAGAAAAGCTAGTACAAATCTGAAGCTACAGAACAGCAGAGTTTAAACAAAATATTACACAGTTGTAAAGAATGGGCATGAATCCACAATACTGGGACACACAGCCCAGTAGTATAAACACAAACACAATGTATACACATGCACATGAGTCACAGCATATACTATGTATACACTTCTGCTTTATTTTACTGTTTATCATGGACACCTTGCCTGTCTAAGGAATTGTTGGTGCATAACTGTTCTGTGATTTCCAACCTGATTAGCAGCCCTTTCTGCTCTTTAAGGCTTCAAAATATGCAGCAAAACTATATAAAATGAATCTATAAATAGGCCAAATCAAGGTCAGTGTTTCTTCTACTGATTTTATACATCAAAACAGTCTTCTTTTACATCTTTTTTTGCCAAATCTTGTGGTGTTTCACAAAAAAACAAACTCTATATTTAAGAAGTAGATTAGTGTTCCTTTTTTAATACAGATACAAAAAAAAATCACAAGGCTTTTTTTAATTATTGTTGTAGTGTCTGGATTGCTGAGTGTGAAAGTTGCCAACGGACAATTCTGTTCCACTGCTCCCAATAACTTGTGGGAAATACTGTAATATTGTAACAGATTTCCCAAGAAGCAGGAGCCATTCAGATTGTGTAGTATATAGCCTCCAAGGTCTTTTTTTTTTCTTGTTGGTTTTTTATTATTATTTTAAAAATGTGATGTATTATTAGAAGGTTAAAGATGAGCGATATGAACAATAAGTAAATGTCTTGATATTTCAATTTAATAAATTATTTACAGTTTAGTGAAGTTAAGGAAACTGAAGAGATGCATTCCTCAGCTCCAGGTTTCATCTCATAAAGAAACACTACTGGATGGAGTAACATTCCGGCAAAATTAAAGTCTGAATGTGTAAGAAGCTCTGTGGGACTATACTGGAAAATCTCAAATGGATCATACAGACCTAAGTCTTTGGTCAGTTGATTCTATCCCCTGCCATAGAAAAGACTTCTTAAAGACTTCAGTGTAAAGTTGGTGTGTAAATATATGTTTGATAATTGTAAAGCACATACGTACACAGAAACACAGACACACACGCACACTGGAAAATATCCTACTTTTGTTTCCCCTATGTACTATGATTAGTGCAAGAAATCTCAGCCAAGGGCTCTAAGAAATTTAAAACAAAATGGTCAATAACATCAACATTAAAATTGTCCACTTAAGACAAAAATAAATAATTCAAATGATATGGAACTTGTCTATAGTGTGTTCATTAATTATAACATGACATAGTAGCTATCTAATTGGATAATGTTTGTAAAGTTTTCACTTATTTATGACAGATTGATGAATATTGTTCATTTGGTCTAGATCTTTTTCTTCAGTTCAATCACCAAAATTGAGCAGAATTTCAGTCTTCAGTCTTAAGTAATTGCATTTGAGCAGATCAGTAAGTTACAAAAACACAGAAGCTCAAGCTAATAGAGACATGGGACTACCAGGAAAACTGCAACACACTTTAAGTCAGTGGTTCAAGAGATAATCACTTTCAACTTTATTAGAGTGGAAATGCAGTCAAAAATATTCTCAGAGGATCAAGACAAAGATAAAGACTTTTGGTATTCTTCAGTCTGACCTAATCAACTATAGGATAATCTAAGTGTTTTTTAATGCAGTACTTTATTGCTGCCCTGGAGATGTGGGTCCCTTTAAGCATGGCCTTTTAGGGGGTTACACCTGGAGGAGAGTGGCAAAGACCCAATGAGGCAGCACCCTGGAGGTACAAAAGGCCTTGCATGAGACTTAGGGAATGTTTAGGGCTCTCACTGGAAAATGGGAGCTGATACCTTTTGCTCGTGCTATATGGAGACAGGCTGTTTGACCTGGTGAGTTTGCTGAAAGCTGTATGTGCTGGTGATTGCTGGTAGAGGATCATCTAACCTTAATCTACTATTAGCATTCTGGCATTTACTTAGCAACTTAAAGTGCATTTCTGATTTAAGTTTCCTCTCTAGTGTAATATCAATTTACTATCACCTTGAATTGAAGAACTAAAGCTATTTCTAAAGAAACCTCACATTTATCATGTAATGGGTATAACAGAGAAGAAAAACTGTGAAGTAGTGTATGTCAGTAGGTGTTCCTACTTAAGTGCAAGAAAGAGGAGGAATAATGCATCTTTTAAGATTCAATAATCGGTTTACATATGCATGTTATCATAATACTGATCCCTTACTACTAATTTTCTACTCACTTAGTCCTTGTGATGTTTTTGATTTTAGTATTCTAAGAAACTTGTGGTTACTCAGTTGCAGTCTTTTGAAGAACTGAAGATGTTAAAATAAGGTCTCTTTTTACATAGAAGGCAAACAACTTTATCTTCCCATTGTATAAAAAAAACTAAGGCATGAAAAGGTTAAAATAGGAAGTCTGTGCCATAGACTGGTGTTAAAATGAAAACTATTGATTTTTAGTCTTTCATTAGACAAATTACACAATTAAATTTGCATCTATTGTCTCAATTATCAAGTTATCAGTGATGCAGGGCRTTGACACCTGAAAGAAATGCACTAATGCAGCTGGAGTTTCACTTTACCTGGGCAACATTGACTTTCACAGAAGAAATGTTCCATCTGCTGCAGCAAGAAGGCCATCTGTCCTGGGATCATTCACATTTCACACGGCAAAACATATTTTGAAAGAGGGGGAAGGGAGTATCCTTAAGTGATCCTTATCCACAAATTTGAAAGGTTATGGTTGCTTAAAGATGCAATAGTGGGAATGCTTGCAAGTTAAGAGATTTTATATGAAAATTTCCTGCTTTTTCCTACTACCAGTGAACCTTTCCTGCTTTCTGGAGACAATGCTCCAGAACTGTTCCCCAGAATAAGTTAAAGTATTACTTGGAAAACTTGATTCTTATTTACCACCAGTGATGGACTGATGCTCATCACTCCATGTGGTGATATATAGCTCCTGAAGTGGGAAAGGTGAAAAACAGGTACAAGTCTTAAAAGAGGCCTCACTTGAAATCAGCTGCCTCTCGCAGAATTGTAGCCTTTCCTCTGCAAATATGCACAACTGCTGTTGAGTTGGGACTATAACAAGAGAAGCAGCTTTCCCACTGATATCAGAGCTGTGAATCACTTGCCTTCCAAAGGCCACATCTTAATGAGGGACACAGGCATAGCTGGCTTTCAGATTTACTGAGTTCTGAGCTCAGCAGGGCTAATCTTTCCATTCAAGGAGGCAATTTAATTTCTCTTTGCATAGTATAATCTCACATTTCCTGGTTTCACCACACCAGCCTTTTACAGCTGTGAAAGGTGGCAGCAGTTCCCATCAGGACTTTTGAACCAAACTAGAATATTCAGATAGCTGAAGGGACTCAAAGGGAGCAAGGGTAGCATATTTGTCCCTGTTTACTAAGTAGTAGTATGGGGTACCACCAAGCATTCCCCAGTTTAGGCGATGTATATTGGATTCTGTAGAACTTATAAGAAGTAATGTTTTATGTTTTGGCACCACCAAGAGACACATCTGCTTAGTACTGCAGTAAGTCACTAATCAGAAATGACAGGTCTAATAAATGCTTTCTGTGTTACCCTTCTTTCAGTCCTTGCTTTCTAGAACTTATTAAAAAATTGTTTGAACTGGCAATCCCCACTGAAAAGCTGTTATTTCCAACTGAAGCTCTGCTAATAAAAATTTTAAATTGATGCTACAATTTGAGGTAGCACGGCAGTGTATCACCTTACCAAATTTACTTTATAGAAGTGCAAACGCTGTGCACTAGTTACACAAGTAGTTACTAGTAATTACCACTGCTGTCAAAACGCAGCTAAGTCATTCGGAGTAAACTCCAAATTATTATCTTGAAACACAGCCCAAGGCATTATTAGCAAATAGTTCTATATTATCATAATTTATGAGTACAAAAGATAAGAAAAAGGCAGGGGGGAAGTGGTTTGTGAAAATCCTTCAGCTGTCACTGAAAACTTAACAGTAGACAAAGTGAAAATCTTGAAGGGATTGTATTTTAAATAAGAAAACAAACAAAAAACTCAGTACAGATCTAACATGAAATCTGAAGTGGTTGCAATAGAATTACATTAAAAGTGTGCTTGATTAAGTGCATTGCATCTGGCAGTGTTTATTTCTATTAAGTTTTGTTTTTTCCTGTAGGTTTCTCATGATCCACATTCACCGCATGGTATTTATGCAGCTACATAGGTAACTGGCATATTTTTTTAAAGGCAATTTGATTATTTCAAAATACACTGAAACAGTCAAGTCACAGGCTCAGGAGTTGAAAAATATCTAAGATGACTGCTGAAATTAATTTTAAGTAAAACCTGATTTTTCTATATTTTAAGAAGTTATTTAACCCACAGTATTAATTTATCTCATATTGATTTAATTATTTAGGACTTTAAATGGTTAACAGCATGTAAACTACATATATTTTACAAGAATTTTTGTCTTCTCATTCAGGAAGGTTCTAAATATTCATTCAGTTGCTTTTAAGCACCAGTAACATGCTTAAAGGCAAGGCCTCAAAGGAGACATTTTCCCTTGAATCCTAGTAATTCTTGTTTTAATTGACAATCCCCCTAATGAAGCTATGTTTTTAACATTATAATTTTAATCAGTAGAACTGTAAAGGTCTGATTAGAAAGCTATTGAAATTATAGTTTGAGTCTGAATACACAAGTAACAAGTAAGGGTAAATGACTTATTCTAGTCTTCTAGCAAGTCAAAGACAAATTCTCAGCCTATTTTCCTAAACCTAAACAGAAGGATTTAAGAGTTAGATGCTTAACTCCACTGCAGTCAACCTAGCTTATGTTTATCTCGCTGGAGATAAATGGGCATCACCCAAGCACAGCTCATTTCATCCTAAAGTAAGCACCTAAAATGTCAGATTTATTGCCCTAGGAGATACTGATTTGTCTTTGCTGGTTTGTCTCCCACTGCACAGGGAGACTAGCTTAACCTGACATCTGAAGTCAGCCAGAATGATTCCACTTTGAGCTGTATATCCTAACGTTTAAGTATATCTAAAACTGCTACCTAGGTTTTGATTTCTAAGGGTAAACAATGTTTGAATTACAAAATCTGTAAAAGCCAACTCCCTCGTACCTTGCATTATACTCTCTTACCCACTGAAAAAGCAATGCGAAGGGATCCAGTAAAAAATGTCATCTCTGATCCTCATGTTAAAATACATTAATCCAGAATCCATGGAGTTTCATTCAGAATATTCAGTGCAATGGACAATGCCCTCAAGTGCTCATTTGTCTCCTGCTCTAGTGCTTGCAAGGAGCAGGGAAAGCCTAGAATGTATTGCATGATATCTGTACTTTCTAACACCAAAAAGACTCTCTACGAACCACTTTTATCCTCTTCAAAACTCTGTGCTGTGAAACTGATGTGCCAGGTTTAATACCCAAATATCATTTTGAACAGAAGAGGAGAAAATTTTTGATGTAAGATTCTGAAATACAAACTCAGGTGCATGCCATATAAACTGTATCTTGAGGGAGTAGTCCTTGCTTGTATAAGCAGAACTAAAAAAATTAATGGATTTAGCCTTAAGAGTAAGAATTTGCAGGATCATGCCTGCAAAGAAATATACAGGCAGCACTGTGCCTTCACAGTTATATTAACACAGGGCCTTTCACTTGTTATCTATATGCAAATATTTTATGTATTGTTCTTTTATTACACAACTTGCAAATTGTTTTAGAAGTGAAATAAGAGTTCTAGACAACATAATTGTTTCTGCCCTTGAAGGAAAAAAGACAGTTGAACCTGTCAAAGCTTTGAAATAGAACCCAAGAATAACCTTGCAAAGCAAAACTAAGATAAACAAAAATATAAAGATATTGTTTAAAGTGGGATTTTGAAGGAGAGTGGGGGAAAAAAATATCTGGGAAAGACATTTAGAGAATCAGGTTAATACACTTTTATCTGGTTTGTCTATTCGAATATCTAAACAACAACAAAAAATCCTACCTTCAGGTAATCTTGCCATCATTTCAAAAGACTGATGTACATTCTTCCGACAGATATCTACTGGATCATCCAATAGCTGAGCCAGGGCAGGAATTACTCTATCTTGTATAAACCCATGCCTACAAACAGCATTGAGGAGGGATTTAACTTAGTTAAATAACTAAAATATTTTCCAAATGCACAACATTACATGCTATTTTGCCAAAACTTAAGCTTTATTGCTATTTCTCACCTAAATTTATTTTTATTTTTGTTGCTAGAATTATACCTACCTGCCAACATCATGCGTAGCCATTATGTAGAGGACTTCTGTTGATTTTTGTCGGACAGTGCTGTCACTATCTAGCAGCAAAATTTTTAGGTTGTCCAAGAATCCTACAAAACGCAACTTATTTAAACATTTCTTACATTCAACATTAGTTCAAAACAGCCCAGTTTCAGAATACAAAGTACAAATAATAAGAATTTTCATCTTGCCCTGGCAGTCAAACTCTTATTAACATACCACAAGTAGGGAAGAAACTTCACCAACTGCCAAAAATGCCATGCCATAATCCCTCAAATACCTTAACATTAGAATAAAAGTTAATTGATGCAAGTCCCCCACAGAATTAGCATCTCTAATTGTTTTATCTGACTACCAGGAAAGATGCTGGAAAGACACCATTGAACTAATTTTGTGCTGGATCATGCTGGACAAGCTGTTGATTTCTGTACTCAGTAAACAATTCATCATGCAAATATTTATACAATAATCTAATTCTAAAAATAAAGGTACACTGGGGTCTGGAGCTCTTCCTGATCATACGGAAGTGTGTGTTTGCAGGACTGATGTCTGCATTTTTGGTAACTTCTTTAGGCAGTTTCTGTAAACTTTCTAAGCCTTTGAAAAGCTATCCACTGACAAAGGAAAGAAAGCAAAAGAAGCCCTCACAGATTTTGCTGATGAATTTGTAAACTTGATTTATATATATATATATTTCATTAGTAAATAATTATTAATTAAATATAATCAGCAAAATATCTTATCCGATATTATAATGTCATCTAAGATGCACTTGGATGTCAGATATTGGCTTAGACATTTCCTTCAATTAAAAGACCCACTGAGGTCTACTACATTTTGGACTACCTCACACATGAAAATTCAAGGCTGTATAGGTACTAATTGCATATGTATGAGAAGAATGTTTAATRAAGAAAAATACTGACATTTTGTCACTTTTCTCATTCTTAAACCACAAAATTATGAAATATACTTTCTTATGTAAAGAGGCATTAATAATAGCAGATTACAGAAAATCACAGGTAAGTGAAACAGGAGTTTTCAAACTTTGGACTAATGAGCTTTTTTATTCATAAATTAAGATTTATCTAAAACTCGGCATACACATGGAGAAAAAATATTCAGCACTGTTTTTATATTTAGAGTAGATAATCTTACAGTGAGCATACTCTTAAAATGTCATGTATATGACATAGCTTTCCTTATCTTCTTAAGGTAAAACAAGTGGCAAATGAAAACAAAACACAACCTTTGTGGCTATTTTGTCATCAAAGACAATGCTGGAGATGAGAGAACATGGCAAAAAAGTACAATTTTCCTCCGCCACCAAGTCGGAGTTTGTCACCAGAGGTCACTCACCTAGGTGTATTGCCTGGTAGATGTTTTCTGGGTCGTGGAGCAGGTCGCAGAGGGCCATAAGCGCCCGCTGCCGCGTCAGCAGCTCGGGGGCCTGCAGCTCCTCSTTGAGCTTGGGAAGGGCCCTCTCCCCAAAGGCAAGGGGTGCTTTGGTGGGATCTATGTCTGGGGGCAGCTGGGCTGAGATGCGAGCGTGCGCCATCTCTAACTCCCTTGGGAAGGGTTCCCTCTATCCCTACCCTGAAATAATCATACGATGATTGTGACAGTTAAGGGAGCGAGGAGACAATTACAGGCCTTAAACTGAAGGGTGCTCTGTGCCCCCCAGGAGAGTGGGTGGAGGACACAGCCCTTGCTAGGCAGCTCTAGAGAGAGAGGTTGCCATGATGCATGAGCATTGGCATTAATGCTTCTTCATCAATGGGCCTGGCTTGTCTGGGTTAGCTTCCTACTGAATACTTAAACTGAAAACAAAAGAGTTTGCAGTAATCTGAGAATTAGGTGAGGAGACAGAAGGTTCCTTTCCAAACAGTTAATGTCCTACCTCACAGAAGGGGCTCAAAAGAACAGTATTAAAGCAAAAGCAAACAGAATCACTAGCGTTTGAAAGAGATGGTGATGCTTGGTCCCTCTTCCCTCACAGAGCGGTTGACATAAGCATGCATCTTCCAGCTTTCAAAGCTACCCAGCAGAAACGACAACTGCAACGTTAAAACTTAACTACGGAACCGCTGCGTTTCTCTCTCTCAACCCCCGCGCAGGCTACGCCGCTGCCACCCGTCCTGCGGACATGGCGCCACCTCACCCGCGCCCGCGTGCGCTGGTCGCCACAGCAACGCGCTCCTTGCGTACGCCGCGCTCCGCGAATAAAGCCGCGCCGCCACGCGTCCTTTCCCTTCCGCTGGGTCCCGCCTTGCGTCAACGGCGTAGGAAACGCCCGCGCCGCCAGCCTCCGAGCAGGAATAGCGTCAACGGCGTAGTTGGTGAATGGGCAGTTGGCCGCTCCTGGCGTGGGCTTCGCGCGTGGCTGGGGCGCTGTGGTGGAGGGTGTGGCCCAGCCGAGAGGGCGGCGGGGCGGGTGAGGAAACGCCGGGCTAGGGCTGCGGGGTGGAAGGAGCCTGAGCCCATCTGTCCACTCAAGCAGGGAGTGAGGTTCCCTTCCCCTCTTCCTATCTAAAGAAACCTCCCAGAGGAGGATGCTGAGGGGTAGCCGGGGTCGCTGTTCAGTCAGTGTTCACACAGCAGCTCACCCTGGGCTGCTGTGGTGGGAGCAGGGCAGCTGTGAGCCAGGTTTGCCCACCTGGTGGTTCCAGAACCTTTCTGTAAACAGCTAGAAGAGGTAGGAATGGCTTTCATTCACAGAAGGGTAGTCTGTCCTATCTATTTTTTTTCCCCTATTTTTGGCCCTGTCTTTTTTTTCTGTATGACCCCATTTAAAAGCACAATATTGCATACAGCAGCATATGGTACTGCAGTGGGGATGACCTGACTGCAGGCTGCTCTGGTTGGTCAGATGTGATCTGACATCAAGAAAAAGTGACTTCAAAGGGCTTCTGCTGTGCAAGAGGTTGTTCCACTTCGCTGTGCAAATGTAGAAAATGTTGGGGTATTTTTCATTATATTTGAGCAATGATTATAATGATCAAAGTTCTTAAACTGGATTTTGCAAAGCCAAAGTCAGTCAGATCAGCCAGATTAAAACAGAGCACCGGAATAGATTCTACTTTGTTGAGCATCAAAATCCATAAAAGAAAGATTGCTGCTTTGAAAAGGATTTTCAGGAGAGCATTTGTTTTCTGTAGCATTCTAAACATTATTTGAAGTGGAGGTTATTGTAATGAAATGGACTTTTATTAAAAATATGCTTGTGAAGCTTCCTCCTGTCCCATTAAGAAAGTGAGCTTTTCTCTGTGTAGAAGAAGCCCAGAAGCTCCTGCCCTGCGGTGCTAACTCTGCTCACCTCCTTTTGGCAGGGGATCTTCCATCTCACTCTTCACCATAGCTTTTAATACTTAGTAACCACAGCTAGCAGCCATGACATTAACTTATTTTACATGTGGCTTCTGAACGTGTTCCTTAAATCCTTTATCTCTGCACCAAATCTGTTGACGCTTCCGTGCCTGTAACACTGATGTAAGCAGGGGGATGATGCCATGGAGACGGTGTATTCCCAGTCCTCCTTGGTGACGGAGTCCCATTCGGCTCTGTTAAAAAAGAAAATCTGGATTCAGTACAGATTATTCCTGCTATTCTTGTCAGCTATGTATTTCTTCAATGATTGACCCTTTCCACTCCTTGTGCAGCCAATCTGTTGAGTTGGTAGCTTGGAATATACTTCCGTGTGTGTGTGAGATGGGTAGGTTAAACATATGAGATGATGTTAATAAATGGCCCTTCTAGATAAAAACGTTTCTGTTTGGTTACCTTGATCTCTACTGTGTTTTGCATTCATTGAGATTGGTGCACTGATTTTTATTGCAGCTTCATTTGAGAAAGAGCTCTAGGAGACAAGCGATGAGTCAGCCTGTGTCCACATGACAGGTATTTACCTGCTTAGGATGTGATGATCCAGAGCTAGGGAGGCGGAGGAAGCAAATCACAGTGTGAAACTGTTACCAGTTGGCAGAGTTTTTCTTTTCAGAACTATTATTTTAAGACATTAGCATTGTTTTAAAACCATTTACACTTGCCAAAAAGGTTGATAGCACAGCATAAAAAGATCTATACCTTGTGTTTTATACCATCACAGGCAGTGTTATAAAAAGAACTAGGCATATTATAAAGTATTGTAATGCCCCCTTCTCTACTGAATAACCCATCAACTGCAATCTGAATTCTCATGTTTTTCAGTTGTGTTGTGCTCAAATGAGTACCTGAAGTGATGTAAACATAATCCTCCCCCCGCCCCGAATGAGAACAAAACATTAGTTTTAATAGTGGAATAACAATTTTTTTGAGAAGTATTAATTTTCTGTGGTTTTGAAACATAAATTACTCATTTGTGGTATGTGTACCCTGACTATGAAGATGAAGTTGAGTTGAAATTCTGAAAAAATCTCATGCAAGTTTCTTGATAATTGCTTCTATATTTAATATTATCGTATGGTTCCCAACTCCATTAGTTCCTTGTCTGCTGGGCTGATCCTGCTCCTTGCATTCATATATACAACTGCTTTTGAAGGAAACTGCACCATTTTCTTAAATGGGATTAGGGGACACTTGAATTTACTAAGGAGCAGTTTCTGGTCATAGGAGTCAGAATAGCCACTAAAACCAGTCTGTCCTTTTAAATCCAGGACTCTGTAGTGAAGTTACTCTGTTCCAACTCCTCCTTCCCAATCTTGGAGAGGAGGGGAGGAAGGGAACTGTTGCAAACTCGTTTCTATGGCCACGCAGCAGCCCGAGCAGAGCTGTTTGTGTAGCTGGGAACCTGCCACATCAGCTGCTGAATGGTGAGTCCTTCCTTTGCTTTGCTACGTGATGAACGTCCTTCTAAAAACGTTCTTCTGGGTGCCAGTGAGGAACTGGTGCCTCATTAAGTGTCTCCTCTCCTAATAACCCACAAGGTTTCATTGCATAATCAAATAAAGCTGTCTCAAGTGGGATATCTTCATGTATTTGTAGTATTGCTTTTGTACGAGAAGTCTCCTTCTTCCAAGTCATATGGTTTATTTAATTCGTTCTTCTCGAGCTCATCTTGGATGGAAGTTTTTGTGCCAAGAAATGGGGCAACTTAATGGTCATTCCTTCCTTTCTATTATGATGAAACGTAGTATCCCCTCAGATTTATAAATATGCTTTGAGAAATTAAGGAAGTATCTGCACTTACAGGAAATGAGATGTGGTGTTTAGGACCTTTCTGAAACTATAATTACCTGTACATGCTGGTGTGGCCCCATTTACACGAGAAACTTTTTTGCTGTTGTTTGTGTTTGTTGTTGTGGGGTTTTTTTAATCCTAAAGTAAAAGAAAAGAACTATTAGTTATACTGAAAGGGAAGCAAAATAAGTCCATAAGGGCTGACTTTTTTTGTGTGCGCGTATGTGTGTTTTAGTAATATTTACCCTGCGTTGAGATTGCTATGTGTCTCTTTACAGGTATCCTGTTTGGTAGGATTGAATTGAATTGGAAGAATGAAGTCTGGCCTGATGCATTTGGTTCCCCCAGTGAGTAGGGACAGAATAATCTCCCAGTTTCCCAAGGTAAGTGTTCTTTATCCCTGTGGTCAGATTATGCAGCAACCGCTATTCAGGGCTTTTCCCCATGTGTAATAGTATTTTAATTCAATGAAAACTTGTTTGCTGCTAAAATGAAAAATTGTTTAATGATTTATTTCGTAAATGAGTGGGACTTCCTTCTCCTCTGCAGTACTGATGTCTTTAATTATAAGCCTGACTTCGTCAGCATCTGCAGAAAATGATTTTTGCAACCTTGAGAATTGCCATGCTCATATAGTTACTACATTCAGGGGAAATGAACCATTACAGGTATTTAATGTGCAGAGAAACTAGTTATATCTATGTAGATTTTATTGTTTTTGTTTGTTTGTTTGTTTATTAAAGAGTATGAGTTAATTTCTGTTTTCTGTGTATATATGTTCAGGATGTTAGTCGTATACTAGGTCAAATGCAGGAGGCACTGTAAAAATGTAGATAGAAAAGATCATTTCGATCCTCAAAGAATCTTATATTTGAAGTGTAACAGGAGAATTAAGGACAGAGAAGGACAAATGACTGTTCCAATTTTCAGTTATTCAAAAGTACCCTTTAATGGAGATGATATTTTTTCCATGCTAATCTCAGCTCCCTATTTTGTTTTTAATTTTAAGAAAATTACTACATGTATTTTAGGAAAGTATAAGTGAAAACATGTTTTCTTCTTTTTTAAAAAGCAACACCTAATTAAAAAACAATAATTGAAAGAGAGCTTTGCACAGGAGATCCAGAAGACTTTCTAGTAAGGATGGTATGTTGGTTCCTAGGTATTTTTTCTTGTTCATTTGGAATTGTATTGCTGTAGTAACTTAAAGTACTTATTAAACAGATTGACAAATGCAGTTGGCTTTGGAACTTTAGCAAGGAGTAGGATGGTAACACTCCAAAAAATGAAAAATATATTTACTATACGAAGGATAATGTATTGCATGTACCTATGAGGCAGCTTGATTAGCCTGGGTTAGAAGGCATCTGTTTTCTTAAGTATCCCTGTACTTGAGAAGCTCTTTGAATTAATCTTCTTAACTTTTTTTTTTTTTTGAGCTGGTTGGACTCTTTGCAGGGTTGTTTTATCATATCATGGTTTATCTTAGTAACTGTTCTCTCTTCAGTGGTACACGCCTGAGGCCTGCTTGCAGTTCAAAGAACACTTCCATGCGCAGGTCAGAACTGCCTGCCAGCAGAGTGCCAGAACAGCTGGGTAAGAGTTTTTGTTTTATTTTGAAAAGGGGCTTTGAAGTAAATGTTTAAACTCCTCTTTATAGCCTGCTTCCTTCCTAGGCATATCCTCATTATTCATCTTCCTCACAACAGTGTATTTTAACGGTACTAAGCACATGGCAGTTTTGTTTCCTATTTGATATTGGATGGTCAAAGTGCTCCTCCTTCCCGCAAGTTTCAAAGATGTTTTTCCTGATGTCATGAGTAGAGTTGAAAAGATGCAGGAGGCTTTTCAGCAATACATAGCTAAATTCTAAGTTTGAAAGATGAACTAGCTGCTTAAAGTTAGTGTTGAATTTTGCCAAACAAGATGAGTATAACAAGGCAGATATAAAGAATAGGACAGAGGCAGCAATTGCTGTATTCTTCATTGGTTTCAATATCAACCATCATCTTCATTTTCTGTTATCCCAGATAACACAATATTTATTTATGTCATTTTGAAAGGCAGCCCCAAGTCTTAATCTCAATCTATGCTCTTAAATTCTCTAATCTAGGGAGCTTTTTCCCCAGCAAGAATGAGTGGAACAGGAACCTGACCCTTTGCTTCCTTTGTTCCCTGACCTGGTTTCACGCAATATTGCATCAGTACCAATTTCTCAGGCAGAGATGTACCAGCAGCGTGGGGACCTGTATCAACCACGTTTCCACTCTATCACACAGTACATTCTTTCCCTTGCCTTAGATAATAGTCATGCAGTTTTCCAATCAAGACTGGGACGATTTAGAAGCAGTAATTTTCAAAGAGCATACCATAGAAGCCTGATGTAATCAGAGGTAGCATCCAATAGAAGATTAATGCTGCTGTTTAAAAAGTTATTCCTTAATACAAAAGAATGTTAAATCTCTTAAGCCATTTATGTAGCATGTGCACAGGAGATGTCAACCCAAGTTTAGATCAACAAATACAGTTACATTCATTTATCCATCTATATCTCCTAAAAGATACACTACATTTCAATTTTAAGAATGCAGACTGAGTCACATAAAGTCCATCTGGTGCTTTCTGTGGGAGGACCCAGAGCAAAGAGGATTATTTGTGTGAAGCCAGCTTCAGTTTAGATTAATACTCTTCCAGGTAGTCAGGAAATGGATTGGCTCTATGCACTGTGGTTTGTTTGTTTTCTCCCTCCCATACAAACTTCACTTTAGATTATTGTCATCTTGTTCATCCACATAGAACTTGGTTCCATATTGTTCAAGTCAATGAGAAACTTTTGATTAGTTTTAATGGCAGAAAGATCTATACTTGCACCCCTTAAAGGGTTGATAACTATGCAGCTACTATGGACATAAGTTGCAAATTCTCAAATGTGTATACTCAGTCAAAGCATTTTTAATGGAAGGAAACTTCTACCTCACTCACTTATATTTAAGAAAAAAAATCATAACAGAGTAACCAGCATACTGTTTTGCCCCAGTATTGGTGTTTTTTGACATTCTTTTTCTTTCCTTTTTAAGACTCTGATCCTGTTGCACAGTGGTGTTTGTGTGGACTGAAGCTGCAGATCGGTGTGCTCACCATCACTTGAACTTTAAATATCTAAACCAACATTTTTATAGTGAGAATATTGAAATTGCTGCTAAAAATATTTAATGTTTTTGAAACATTTATTACAGATTGAAGCTATCCAAGGTGGTTGTTGTAGGAGACCTGTATGTTGGGAAAACCAGCCTCATAAACAGGTACACTGTGTCACAGCAGGTAGTTTGCTTCTGCCCTTTCTCGTTTTTAGGAAGATATAAGTTATTGTGTGAGACGCTCAGTATTCTGAGCTGAATCTAAGTGCTTGGAATGTTTTCATTTCTCTCCATTCACAATGAGAATTGTGGTCTGTCTTAAAAAATAAAACCAAGGTTTTATTATTAAGTAAAAGACAAGGTAAAGTCTAGAGGATAAAACATTGCATACTGTTACAGGAATTATGCTCGGTTACTTTGCTTAACTCTTCTGGGTGGCATAGGTTAAATTCTGAAGTATTTTTATCTGATTAAATTTTAGATAAATTGATATTTCCTTAATAAAAGCATTCTAAACATTATACATTAACAAGAAGATACAAAAAAAATCCAGTGTTTCGTTTGGCGTTTCATGCTTTTAGCCTTGTTAGGACAATTGTTCACCAAAATATTTTTTAGGTCATCCCAGTACAGGTACCTGAACTCATTTCTATAGCTGGAAGCTTGTACAGAAAGCTCATATCTTTCCATGGCTTAGAAAATGAGGCAATTAAGTGGCATAATGCCTTAAAGAACAGTTATTTTATTCTTTCCTAGATGCTGGAAATGGCTCTTGAGCTTTTTGTATCTAACTCCAGTAGAAAGAACATGGAATTTCTGTAGCTTGTGATCACTCATGACAACTTTCTGTCTATATTTATATTTTTGATTATTTTTTCCAAGATATTACATAGTTATGGGGAAATCTTTAATCTCCTTAATTAAGACCTTAGAGGAAACTGTAAGATCCTGAATTTTCCTTGGCAGTCCAAAGTATTTTATTCTGATTCTCATCTCATCCTGAGAGCTTGCTAGACCAATGCTTTCTAGCTTCTATTACTCAATATGTCATTTTTTGTTATTTCCTTCCTTAGTATTTTTATATATGCACCTATAGTATATAGCCAATCCACAGTTGATTTTTTTATTTTTTCATTACAGTTTACCCTAGGTAATACTAGTACTGCATGTATTTGTAGCTTGGTGTTGCTAGCATTTCCCCTCTATTCTTTCATTGCAGATTTTGTAAAGATAATTTTGACCGAGACTACAAGGCAACCATTGGAGTTGATTTTGAAATTGAACGCTTTGAAATAGTTGGTGTACCATACAATCTCCAGATGTAAGTGACATTAAGATTTAAAAATATTCACATAATATTGTGTGTTCAGAAAAACAGTTTCTGCACCCACTTAACTTTACTTGCGGGCGGTGGTATTTTTGCAGCTATTGAAGTCGATGTCAAGGTATCTAGTGATTTCAGCATCGTCTAATGAGGAACTAGATTTTCCCCAAATCATGCACTTGTTAGAATTTGAGCCTAGGATCTGTCTGTGTGGTATCTCTAGCATGGTGTGTTCCTCAGAAAGGTGTCCAGTGTTCTGTGGAAGATGTTATCCAATCTTCTTTGCTACCGTGCACCGTCTACAGCACAGATAAGATGCACCAGGTCAAGTAATTTAGGGCAAAAATATTAAAACTCTTTCATTTAGGAAGGCATTTTTCTCTGAAATGTCATTATTTAAAGATACAAATAGCTGGTTGGGATTTGTTGAGAAACGCTTAGATATCCATTTCCCCTGATCTCAGTGCTGTTGTGTTGTCAAAAATTCTACCAGGCACTATTCTCATCCTCTAGGCACTTGAGTATCTTTGAAAATCTAACACACTAGTGCATTGCCAAGTGATGCAATAAGGTGCCTGAGCTGCTTAACTTTGGTTTGGATTATCTGCAGAATCTTCAGTGGCTGTGTGGAACCATGCAGAGCAGTGAATGTTAGTGCTCCCTCTTACTGAGGGAGGTTTCCATATGAGGTAAATTTGAGCCATGAGACTGGTGACACTATTCAGTTTAATGCTATTAAAACACACAGACAAAAACCTCTGCAGTAGTGCCAGTAGCTGAGAGAACTGTATGTCATCCTTAGGAATAAGAAGCAATTTCTTGAAGCTTGAATAGTTCCCTTAGTATCTAGTGGACTAAACTGCAAGTCTAAATTGCAGTGCATGGACACATCTAGCAGTTGCAAGACCCTGCTAGGCTCTAATATGTAATTTAGCTAGTATTAGCACAGAAAATACGTTTACAAAATTAGATTGTCCTAGAAATAAATATAAGTGACAGATGAGTTTTGCAATGTTTTAAGAAAAGAACCGATTCTTCAAGAACAGTCTCCAAAATGACTAGTGTGGAGGAAAAGAAAAAAACAAAACAGGATGAAAACAGTTAAAAAGCCTTTGTTAAATAATAGAGCTTTATTGTATTTCTGACTGAAGTTAATGAATAACATGTTCCAGATGGTAACACTTCTCTGGTATCATATTCTTCTCTGACCTGTACCAGTCTGTTGCTTCATTAGCATGTTTGCTCAGTTTGCACTGGGTTTCATTAACCTGAAATTTCTCTTTTTACCATTGCACAGATGGGACACAGCAGGTCAGGAAAAGTTCAAGTGCATTGCATCTGCTTACTACCGAGGAGCAGAAGGTGAGAACAATATTAATTTGATCCTGGCTGTGACTTTATAAAGAAACATACAGTTCATGCACCTATATATGGCTCTGGCAAGGTACTTCTGAATATAGTGCGGTGCAAAAGAATCTCTATTATCACAGGGAAAAAGGGACCAGAAAAGTCAGGTATATTTATCTGTAGATAAATTGTCATACCTATAAGCTGTGAATGTTCTGACAAGGCGTAAAAAAATGACACTTAGATCTGGGGGGAACACAATTAGGATTTGGGTAAGTTTCTTGTTGAAGTTACTAGTGAGAACCTTTGAGAAAAGAACTTTTGCAGCAGTTAAGGAGGTCCCAGAATGAAAGGTGCTTGAAAGTTCTAGGCTGGAATATGGGTAAAGACCAAATCAAGTTGAAGATTATGGACTGCAGTCTTACTGGCTGCTAGAGAAGGAAGAAAAGTGAACAATGTCTCCATTGTTTTGTCTCCACGTGTTTAAATATGCTGCTATAAATCATATTTAATCATTCTTCCTATTAAACAGGGTGCATTAAATTGGAGAAATGTCTAATGCCCTTTCTAACTTAGTTACTTTGTTTCTGTGTTGTCTTTTATTGCAGTTATAATAACAGTGTTTGATCTGGCTGATATACAGACTTTGGATCACACCAAGTAAGTCTTTGAATTTTGGTGTAGTCATTGAGGCTTTTGAGGGGGATTTAGTTGCCTTCCATAGCATTTAGTTGCTTTAGGAGTGTGGAGTTTCCAGGCGGATGGTGATTCTTTGTTTGTTTGTTTTTGTTGAGTTAAGAAATAAAGGCTGACATAATGACTTGTTTGGATTATTTGTGATTTTTTTTTTTTTTTCTGAGCAAAGACAGAGCATAAATTTGAACTACTCACTCTTGACTTATAGTCAGTAGAGAGAAAGACATTTTCTTAAAAGTTGGATCATTCTATTACTGGAAAGGTAGGAGGAGATCAAGTACACCTAGGCGTATCCATTTTTCTCATAAATACATATATTAATGTAGATATAGTCAGAATGGCTAGTTCAGATGTATGTAATGGTTTGATTACAGTAGCTCACTAACTGGTATGAATAAATTTTCAATGCAGACTGTGAAATGAGTCTACGTTTTACACAGTTGTCTACAAACTGTCACTTAGAGCTGATATATTTCTAATATACTGTTATGCCTGTAATGCAGGTGCATGTTTATCTGCAGCTTGTATTTTCATATAAAGGTGCATTAAAATATCTTCTTATAATACTCCTATGGTGTTTAGTTCATTAGCATAGGTCATTGTAAAATAGTATATCTATTAGTGCCTCTGCTTGGCTGAAAACAATTGAAAGCTGTGGTCCTGGTTCCCTAGCACCCTTCCCTTTCTGACTTGTACTAGATGATTCGAGCAACTTGATTGCCAGAGCAACAAAAATACAGAAGCTTACGAGACAAGAATCAAGTGGCCTTCACAGGGAACTGTTTTGTAATCTGACTGAATAGATTATTTCTCTCTTTATTCCCATTCTTATCTAATCTGTTGTGTCATTCATATTTTTCCTCTGCTTCTTGTTTTCTTATTCCTTATCTCTATTAAAACTGATTTGGCCCTCCCTTACACTGATAAATACCATCTCTGGCTGCTAAAATCATTGTTGAATTTGTTCTGTACAGCGAATATGTCTGAGCTTTTCATTAATGGAGCGCAGCTATTCAAAGGGGTTGGAATAGCTTCTGATCTCTTTCTGTATAGAAGAAAAGGCCTTTGATATACTAAAAAAAAAAAAATCACATTCTCACTTTTCTTGCGACCCTGTTATCTGCTCCTTTCTACTATATGCCTTAGACCCTCTGATTCTCATCTTTCTTCTACATTTCAGACAGTGGCTGGAAGATGCATTGAAGGAGAATGAACCAGATTCCAGCTTCATCTTTCTGGTTGGAACAAAAAAAGACCTGGTGGTAAGGAGATCAAATGAACTGAGAAAACCAAATTTGCCCTAGTTCCTTAAGTGATTTGCTTAGAAGTTATATACCAAGTTATCAGGACAGAGACCTTGTGGAGGGCAAAAACATAAATCAAAATTAAGATCAGAGGACAGCAAACTCGGAACCAATTAAAGAAAAAGATCTCTAAAATAAATAAGATTTATTATTTATTATTAATTTTTTTGAATGTGATACCATTTTTACAAGAAGAGGAGATAATGTACTTCCCCTGCATCTTTTTCTTACTTATGTTTCTCTTCCTCTACCTATCACTACTTAATTTTTAAGGATTCCAAACCAAGCATGCTTCCTATATTGTTTAGTAACATCTTTTTTCAGCCACTGTGTGTGGCATCACTTACAGTCTTTACCCTTAACTTTCTATTTTTTGCTGAAAAATAAAAACATTCTAAGCAAGCTGCATATATTATCAGTTGTCCTGAGTACTTTAATGATTGATTATATTGCTTTTTGGAGTTGGAGAAAAGGCGAGATATGTGAAATCTCTGAGGGCACAGGTAAGAAATCTTATCTCAAACAGAATTCCTCTTCCCAGTTTAGATTCTGTTTTCCAATTGGTGCTGGAAGGAAGGCATGAGTAAAGCTAAGGATGATGCTTTCTAGGCAGGATGTCAGTGGGAAGGCAGTATCTTTCAAGCAGAATCTTGCTGTTATGTCATTCTTTCGTGACTCTTAGAATTCCTCTCAGTCATGCAGAGCTTGCCCTCTGTAAGACAATGTAGGTGGCTAGGGAAGTACATTACTATGCACATTAACATATGTCTTAAGCTGAAAAATTCGGAAACATAGATGTAAGACAAAAGCAAATATCTGGTGAATTATTCTCTTAGCCTGTCTCCCGATTCATAACATTGTTTATAAAGAGTGCATTGGTATGAAAGTCTAAATTGATGTTATCTTTATGTCTGGGGGGAAAAAATAGGTAAATTTGGAATCAGAATTAAGGAACTTAAATTTTAATGTATATTTCTTTATAATTAGATTAAAAATCAGAAGTCAATAGACTTCAAGGGCATATGACTTGGCCTGGTACATTCAAGTTCCTCATGTTACTGCTAATAAATTGTCTGCTATTCATCTATCTGATGAGTAATAGTCGGTGTGCCAGCCAACAGTCTTGTAGCATCAAGAAACTCTGTTATTTGAGAGTTGGCTGCTGTGGGAATCTGACCAAGATTTTGATTCTTCATGTACTTTCAAAAATTGTTACACATGTAGAATGAAATACTCCCACTGAATTCAGCAGATACAGGAAGACATGTGGGCATTTTAAACTTTCAACATACTTTTCCCTACAGCAGATGTCTTGGATCAAAATGTTATGAAATCATTTGTTGGAATGAAACTATTTAGGACTTTATTGAACAAAATATGACAGGACCTTGGTCCAGTCAGTTCTCTGAGACATTGCTTGTGTCACTTCCCTAAAGTGAGTGTACCATGAACACCAAGAGCTCTTTCAAAGCCATGCCTCATGACTACTAGAAATATCAAACAACTTGCTATTGGAATAAATATATAAAGAAACCCTGTATATAAAAAGAAAATGCTGAATGAGGCAGATGAAAATGGATTGTGAACAAAGAATCTTGCTTCTCTTGCACAGTGGATCCTTTTCTTCAAAATTGTTATTAGTGGAGCAATTTTTGATGGCTGCTTTTCCTGTGTCTCTCTTAATTCTCTTCTGTCTATCCCCCTGGGAAGGATATTTTTCAGACACCTTTGAAACTTAAGCTGTTTCTGTGATTTCCTGCTTTTTTTTCCTGGAATCATCCAGTCTCCAGTTCTTCTTTCTAAACCAGATGGCACATGTGAGTATGTTTGATTGCTTTTGAGCAGGAACATCCCTTCTCCTTAGTTGATTCTTTGACTGATAAAAATAGATGAACTGGAAAAAAAACTGAGACAGAGAGAAGGAAGACTGAGCCCAAAGAACCACTGTGAATTCTCGGTCCAGTGACTCTGCTGCTGCTGCTGGTGCAGTGACAAAAGCTTAGTGAGCAGTATCAGGTCTGTGTCTTTATAGCTCTCTACCACAGTGTGTAGTTTGATACAATGCTTACCCTTGTGATTTTTTGGAGGGTTTGTTTTAATGCTGTGAAAGATAAATAGAGGCTGGCATATTTAAAAGCCACAAAAAGTACTTTCTCTACTGAAGATCATATATATATATTTATTTTTTTCCTTAAATTGATCCTGTCTTACTGCGCAAGCTCCAAGTCAACACCAGAAAGACCTTGTCAGAAAGGTGCTGACAATGCTGTGTTATTACTAGGCCGTATATAGCTCTTAGGTTAAAGCTATCCCTTGTTTGCTCAGTCAGATGCTGTATGTGAAAGGACAGAAGTAGATGCCATCCGCTTTGCCAATGAGATGCAAGCAGAATACTGGTCCGTTTCAGCCAAAACAGGTAAGTTACTGCAAAGGGTGCAAGAACAGTGCAACCAAAGAGGCTCGGGTTAAGACAGGAAAGTGGTTAAATTACCCTCTTCTCCAGTTCCAAGCATGCAGGTTTATATTTGTTGCATTTTGAAACTTGAGATTTATTAACGACTCTTTTTCTATTTGAGCATCTGTATGTATGCTTGTCCTGTCGAGTGTACAGAAAGGAGAACTTCAGCTTTTGTGCAATGTCTAAGCATGTTTATTTGATGGCAAGTTATACAGATACTTGTGTGTGCATTGCTACTCATCCCAGGAATAAAAATGTTTACACCACAAACTGAATTCTCTTTATTGTTGACTAGAAATAATGGATTGGATACCATATACAACATTGCAGATAAAGGAGATGTGATGTTCTCATGACTGGGATCAGAATGGAAGAGAGATTGTTGGGGTCTTCTCAGTATTGAGCAGTGTTCTGTCCACATCTGTGCTTGTTTGATTGCAGTGTTGATGTGCACTTGTAAAAATACAAAATTTCTGTCCTTTTCCCTAGGGGAAAATGTTAAAGAATTATTTTTCCGAGTTGCTGCTTTGGCCTTTGAACAGTCCGTGATAAAGGAGCTTGAGAAGACCAGTGGGCAAACAGCCCAAATTGGGGCAGGAAGCCTCATCAGTATGTTAAGTTTTGCTGCTTCTGTACATTTTCCTTGTTTATAGTTTGAAGGACTGGGGAGGTTTCTTGAGCACCAAATCTTGTCTCGCTTGCCTACAACCTTATTTATTTCAATGTCTGCCTCAGTCCTAGCATATAGGGAGAATAGGGCTGCATCTTGCTTTTGTTACCTGGTGGTGTCATTTCTCATGAGTTAATTTTGTAACTTCTTGGTTTCTACAGAACTGGAAAGGAGCTTGACGGAAATCCCAGAAGGCAATCCTCAAGCCGGACTGAGTTGCTGCTAACTGATCTTTGCAAGTGCCACCTCTGTGTACCCCAGCACAGCACACCTGCAACAAGGAAAGCTCTCAGACCAAAACAGAAAGTTGTGTTTTGGGAAAAGAGAGAGGAAAACCTTCATGCAAGCTTTTTCAGAGGCTCTTGTTGCTGCAGGGTCACTTATGCTGGATGGTGCAATTGTTACATAAACCATTCTTTGTAAAATGGAAACATGACATCCTTATCCTAATTCAAGAAGACATCGCTGGTGCCTTGTGCTCACCTGTCTGCTAGATTCCCTTGCAGTAGAAGTTCTGTGATTTTAGCGTGTTGTTTCTGCATAATTCTCTAGAACAGCGATAGGAACATAAAATGTAGGCAGCATAGTTTTCATATGGATTCCTTTATCCAGGAAAAATCTGGTTTTGCTTTTTCCACTCAAACTAGAGTCCAGTATTCAAATATTTCCAGGCTTGTGTGAAGTTCAGATATGAACTTTGTCTAACATTTTTAAGTTTAGAGCTGTGAGTGTTTAGTTTGTAGGTATGGAAGTTTGTAAAATGCTGCTGGATATGAATGCAATTGTTATCAGATCTTCTGAATAAGAAATGATGGTCACATAAGTGCATAGCAGAGAAGAATTAAACTTTATGGCAGAGAAGAATTAAACTTCATATATTTAATCTTCCAAAGAGGATACAGAATCCTTCTGTATTCTTTGATGTTTGTGAAACTTATCTACACTGCAATTCCAGCTTATTGCTGAAAATAATTATTATCTTATTCCAACTGCATCTTTTTGTTAGCAGTGTAATGTAACATGATTCTGGAACTGTGCAACAGTCTCTGTCAACCTCTGTGGTAGGAACTCTGAGCTGCTAAGGTTAGATTCAATATTGTTGCTAAAGTGGTAGTAACTTTTTCTGCTCTTACTGGGACATGATCATTTGATAACTTGATGCTGGGACCAATTTACTCTATATCTTAATTGGAGAGAAATAGTAGAGAAATAGTTTTGTTATTTTGTAGAGAGTTTTAAAAGTGTGCATGGGTTTAGAGAGAGGATAGGAAAAGACGGAGTTCTCCAAGGCAGACATGTATGCTTGTTAAGTCCTAATCCGTATGAATCCATGCCATATGAATGTGTTGACACTGAATATTTGTTGTAGAACCTGCTGTCTGGATGTACTGCTGTAACTTAGTATGCTGGCAAAAAAATATATTGCCCCAATTTTACCTGCTGAAATTCTTTTGACATAACTTTGTACAGTTCTTTAGAAATTACAGTCGCTTTAGTGCAGAGAGTTTGTCTCTTAGTACATTGAGTTTCTTAAAAGTAAAACAGCTTTACGTCACCCTTTTGCTATTTGGGCAACAGTGAGTGATGACAGAAGACACTTGTTTTAAAAGTCAGAACTGCTGGTTGAATGACTAAACACATTACTGACAGGGATTAGTGTAATAAATATATGTTCAGTATTTGTGAGACCAGGTTAACATAATGGATTTTGAAAATTAATTTTTAAATGCAAAAGTACAAAAGGAAGTGGAAAGAAAATACTGGGAAAATTGGACAGAAGGAAATAAAAAGTGTGTATATTTGATTTTTACTACTTAGTTCTTAGTGCCTTGGTAGTGGTATTCCTCTACGAGTAAATGGGACTGTATGTCTTCTGCTTGCACTAAGCTATACAAATTTATGGCCAAACTGAGTTACCGAAAGAATCAAAGTGGGAGAACATAAAGACTGCCTCTTCAGAAGCCTTCACATCAGCAGTTTTTAACGATATAGTTCTAAAACTCAAATCTGGCATTATTTGTTATGCTGGAATAAGCAAGAGTGGAGCATCTTTTATAATGCTCTAAATTGCCTGCTGCACCTGTTTTAAATGGAGAGAAAGAAGAAAATCTCTCTACAGTTAGAAGTTACCAGTTTCTTTCGCTGTTCATTCAAGCAGTACAGAAACCTCAGTATCCTGGAGAACTGATTATAACAAGATCTGCCAGCTTTGAGCTGCTGAGAAAATAAAAAAGGTCATAGGAAGACTATTTTTACTAGATCTACATGTCAGTCTGAAAATGTTCTAGATTCTCAGCCTTTTTCTTGTCCAAATTGCTTAAATGGATATAAGAAACCAAAAAAAAAGTGGTGAAATGATACTTTAAACTCCTTTTTTTTTATTATTTTATTCCTTTTCTTTTCTTTTGACTCGTGATGTGAATTTGAACAGCTTCATAGACAATAATGAATACAGAATTATGGGAACTCTGTGTCTTTCTTTATTGGACAATTTTCTCTTTGGCAATTGTGCTACTTCTGTTGGCAAAGACACAAATGCAGCGCGTGGTGGGGAAGATGAACATGTGTGGGTCTAGAAGGAGTTATGTGTAATATTTTGACCTTATGGTGTTCTATGTATTTGTTCATCTCGAATGTATTTTGCAAGGATGATGAACATGCACTCTGCTTGTATCGTGCTTGCCACTGAGTGGGCATCATAGCCATGGTCTTTGTGTTTGCTGAGTTTGAGTGAGCAGAAAAGATGGTTTCTGCAGCGCATCATGGACATGCGTCAAATGTTTTGCATGTGGACAATGCTCTTCAGAAGCAATTTTGCAGGCAGGGTGAGACTGTGTAAGCACTGCTGATTGCTGTGCTGCAGATGATTGCTGCTGCTTGCAGTTTAGCTGGATAAATAGAAGTGCGTGAAGGTAGTATTTCTGTATGCATGGTTTTGTTTTTTAAAAGGAAAACTTCATTTCTTTAAGTAGTTTGAAACTCAGAATTCTGTATTTTGTTAAAATCAAAGGAGAAACCTGGATGTGCAAGGCCAGTTATTGCCCTCCCAAGCCCAGGCCTCCCCTTGGGGTGGGGAGGTTCAGTGTGGCTCTAGTGGCACTTGCCCAGCTGAACCTTCCCCACGGTGACCTATGGCAGCTTCTTGTGGCCGTGGCTGAACAGAGAAGTGTTGCGAAGGTGGATTTTACAGGACATGCCCAATCTTGCTCTCTGCTTCAGCACAAAGGCAGTGGCAGACATCAGGAGTCCAGGATATATTTTCCTCAGAATTTTTCCCCAAGATATTGCTTTTGTTACTGAGTTCCACTGCTGTGCAGAATCACAGGGTTGCGGTGTCTTCAGCAATGCAATTGTGTTGCTTGGAAAATCAAATGCAACAGTTTTTTTCTAGTAAAGAGATGTTTGCAGCTGCTGGAGTGCCAGGTGTTGCAGAAGGGGCTTCTATATGTAGTATTTCTATATGTAGTGAATCCTGAACTCTAAAGGAAACTGTTACCTGCATTTTTTTCTTAATAAATAGCATTCAGTACTCCGTTTGATATAATTACTGCTATGTATCTTTTGTAGTTCCAAAAACTTCATGAATTAGAAATGCCTGTTGGTCAGTCAGTAACTGTCCCTTGGAAATGGTCCAACTCTGTGCATTCTGTTGTAGATGCTGCAAGGCTGTGGATTTTTTAAGCCCTGCTGAACACTTCCTCAGCAAAGGGCTCCATATTATAATTCATCATCAAAAATTAATCTTAGATCATGTTACAGTTGATGAATTGCTTAGAGGCTTTCCTTTGTGCTTTCGTAACTTGGTTAAAATGGTAAACATACTATTAATTTGCAAGTCTTTAAATGTTTATGTGTGCTGTATGTTTTACTTGTGCATGTTTATTTTTTCTATCAGCCACTTCATTTGCTGTGAAGAGCCTTAACATTGTGAAAAATCCTGTCAGAATAACTGTACTGAATCTAGACACAGGCTAAAACACAATTTTCATGCCAGTTGGTGAAGTTCTTGCAATCCTCATGACAGCAGTTTCTTTGCCAGCTTTCTTTGGGAATTTGCTGCTGAGAAGTTGGAGAGCATAAAATTCAGAGGGACTCTGAAGCAAAATTAAAGGGTGAATGTAATAATCTCCTCCCTCAAAGTACTGATGTTAGCCTGGTGTTTTTTGTCTTTAAGTAGAAGCTAATGTGCTAATGAGTTCCTGTTCAAATAACTATGTGTATCTCATGGAGCAAAACACCTGGTAATGGATCAAAAGAAATAGTCAGCTGGCAGGAAAAGTGGTGGGTTTTTTTTTTTTGTTTGGGTTTTTTTTTTTTTAACTATAAAAGGCCTTCTTTAAGTCACGCCTCTTTTGCCTAACTATTTGAAGCTTAGAATATTACTTTTATGTTCTTGTAGGTCATGAGATTGGCTTTCTCCTGTTGATTTCTTCAAAGTTTCTTCCAGGGAGTGCAGTGCAAGTCCCTGGTGAGTCTATATCCACTCCTCTCCCATTCTCCGCAGGTAGGAGTAACAGTGGGCTTTTTGGCTACAGAAATCATAGCACAGTTTGCATTTGGCATTGCAGATGCCAGATTCGTTTCTTGTACTTTGGCCAGGAGGTTGCTTTGCTCTCACAAAGAGCAATTTCTCCTCGCTGAGTGCTAGGAAGGGGCTCGCGCTTTCCGGGGATCATGGAAGAAGGAGTCCAGGCTGRGAAGGCCGGCCGAAGGCACCGCACCTGGTGGCACTTGCTGCAGAATGCAAGACTGCGGCTGCTCAGGCTGGGCTGCAGATGAGCCAGGAATCACGTTTGATTTCTCCTYGAGCAGCCCCTGCTCTTGAGCTCCCCATTTCCTTCCCGGCTCGTCCCGCTGGCTCCCGCGTGCGGCGCCGCGGGCTCTGGCGGCTCCCGCCCGCACGGGGGAGCTCCTCGGTCACCGAACTGCTGTCGCCGGCGGSCGGGGGGCTCTGAGGAGCCGGGCCCGGGGCTGTGCCCGCCTCGCGGCGCCAGTCCCGGCTCACAGGTAGGTTCTGCAGCCAGGGCCTTACGGGCGCACTGGAGGGGCTTAAAATAAGAGTGTGCTCTGAATGCATAAAGTTTGGGCAAAAGTTTGGGGGTTCATTCCATATCCTGGGGATTCCTGATGCTGTAACAGCTCAATTCAGACTGAGGTACTGTGGTCTAGCAGGGTTATTTACCCAAGTTAAATGTGCATGCAGAAATCCAGCCTCTGGCTTGTCAGGATTCCTGCCCCCCTCCCAGAAAGGGGTGCAGATGTGGGCAAAAGGAGCCCACGGAGATGAGGGGGGGAAAGCCTTTGCTAGGAATAGAAAGGAATCAAGCCTGTGGAACTTGATTAAAAGTGACGTAGATATCAAAACATATTCCAACGTTATATCTATCATTATAATAGTAATGCTAGTACAGTCTTAAACCCTACGTTCCTATAAATGCTTGTCACAATTTCATTGTTCAAACTGGCACAGAGGAAAAAAAAACAACAGCAGCATCAGTAGTGGAAAAACATTTACTTTTTCTCTGTGAAAGACTAAGATTTCTTGAAAGATTTATGGAGGTATTTAATGAATACGTAATTCTTGTTTTTATTTGGATTACAGTATGTTTTCCAGATAGATCAGTCAATACCTTGAATTTTGTTAAAAGCTGAGGAAACAAGTGCAGGAAAAGAGGTTAAAACCAGGAAATGAACAGCAAGCGGAATCAGCTATGCAAAAGTGAAGGCAAGATTAGCCAATTTGTAGCATGTCGGGAAATATTTGAAATATATTTTTCATTTGGCAATGAAGAGGAAAATGCTCTAGTGGATTCTGTAGCAATATGTCTTTGGAAGGTAAGATCATTGCTCCTACTCCTGTGCACTGGTGCTTTTCATCCTGGAGGGAGAACAAACTTTGAGATCTCACAGATTCAAGGAATTCCCGATTATATTAGTTACTCCTGGGATGGTGCCTTCCTAGTAATGTATGCCTAGGGATATATACCAGATGTTTATCTATACCTCACTTGGGTATGCCCCACCTCACCCAGGAAAGAAGCAGGTGTATGAGGGACTGAGATGTGTGTTTTGATGCTTTTCCCCCTCTCCTACTGTGCAAGTTAGAATGCCAGGTTTATTATCATCACTGTTCTGACCGTTGGATTAGAGCAGGGCTAGGCCGCCGGGCCGAGGCAGAGCCCCGTACTGTGACTGCAGAAGGAATCAAACGCAGGGGCTTCTGCTCCAGTCCCTCACAACCCCAAGGGCAGGGCTCCGTGTTGCTGGGGTGGGATGATAGCCAGGACCAAGGGGGCCCCAACACCCCCCTCTTCCCCCAGCAGCCTTGGGCAGTAGGTGCTGGGTGGATTCTGAGCCCAGGGCTCCAGCTCATCCTTTCTGGGCAGCACCCAGCACGGGAAGGGCAGAGGGGCAGRAGATACTTGAGGGCTGGGGGTGAAGGGACCCTGTGCAGGGGGGAGCTCTACCTGGCAGGCCCTCTGTGGGCGCAGAGGGTGAAGGGGGACAGCGTGGAGCACCCGCCGGGCGCTCGGGTCGTGTGTGCGGCTCGGGGCGGGCCGCGCGCGGGCCCCGCTGCCCCTTTAAG